>LSSN01005198.1:0-27115 GCA_001970855.1 Smittium culicis | reverse complement strand
CAATTTATAATCCGATTGTGGAACTGATTTAGAGGCTTAGCTTTTGAATTAGTAGGAAAAATTAAGCGTTTCCAATTATTAATAAGGGCTGTGATATAGCTGCCCAATAACTAAAAAATACGATTTTGTGTGAGGATATATAATCATTAATAACCAATTGATTAAGTAATTAGAACCGATTTCCTGGTTGAGGAAAATCCCATTTTTATAAAAAAGGTATTGCTCGTTTGATTTTAATTTACCCAATAGTTTAGCTAAATTTAAAATAACAATTAAAGAAAGAGCAGAGAAAAATATCAGCCTATTTGAAGAATTAGTAAGTCATATAAATTTATAAACGATTTCTTTCTTATCTTGATGACTTCCTTTTCCTAAACCTGCTGAATAGCCTAAAAGTGTTTTTAAAAATTTTCAGTTTCTAGTTATTCGTCTTAATAATAGTCAATCAAACGCGAAAAAGCGAGTAAAGTAAGGCAAGAAAATTAAACATGGGAAACGGAGCTAAAGCACAGATTCGCAGAGAGAGAAACTTGAAGGCTTCGGCAAAGCCAAACAGTCAGCTCAAAGTTAACGAAACTGCTAAAAACATCATATGCATGGTATGTAGAAGCACCTTTTTGTGCACTTCTCGCGCAAAATCTTTAGCCGAACACGCCGAAAACAAACACAACAAGACCATCAAAGATTGTTTCCCTGATTTTGTAGACCCTGCTGGAAAATAAATGTGTTTAGTATAGAATAAGGTAAAATTTGTCTACCCTTATTAAGTTTTTAAGCTAAAGTTGAATTTGTTTATAAATATTAATTATTCGATCTAGTAGAGCTAAAGTTCATTAATCTTTTTCTAAAAAAATACTAGATTTAGTTTGAAGAAGAATAATTAGTTCAAGGTCACTCGCTACCATTTTATAAAACTCAAATTTTACTAAAATAGTTTTGCATTAGTATAGCGTAAATAAAACATATTAAAAAAAACAATTTTATTAAATAATTATTGTTGATATCTGCTAGACTACAAATATAAAAAAAATATTGGCTTTTATAAAGCGCAGTTGGTGAAGTACGCATAGGAATGAGCGCTATTAAATTGGATTAAAGATGATATTTACAATTTTGAGTGGGTAATTAAATGTGAAAACGTTGTTTTATTCTTTTGTAACCTCTGACAAGGTTTTGTTCAAAAATGATTTAATCTGCTCCATCGTTTCAACCTTGACATCATCTGAAACAGAATCTGTAAATTAAAATTTTTTTTTTAAAGAAGGTCGTATTTGATTAGAAAATAAAAAAAAGATGTTACTTTTAGCGTATGGGAGGACATCTTCACATAGCTCATCAACGGTGACCGTTTTAATGTCTTTATTCTTTAATACCTCTATAAGAATTGATATAAAATTTAAAATGTATATTCAGCTTTTAAACAGGATGAATAGGATTATAGTTAAAGAATTATTCGACTCTCTTTAGTAGAGGTACAAAATGTATAGGCGAAAAGCTAGCAAAATTATTGTACCTTTACAGTGGTTTCGAACATGGTCTTGCCATCCTCGAGCATTTAGTTTAGCTTTAACGATTTCATAAAGCCTAAATCAAGTAAAGAATACAGAGAACATAAAATAATTTATATTAAGTTAGCGAGATTGAAGATGCCCAAGTACTGTTTACTTAAGTCAAAGTGTGAGTAGTAGTTAAAAAAGTTGTTCCAAAATTGGTTGAAAGACAAGCATCTAACTGTTAACTAAAAAATAAATATACAAAAGTAGTAACCTTTCTCTTTCACCAGAGTCGACAAATCTCTTAAGAATCTCTTCGCGAACTTGATTATCCATTATAAAAGCAGTATCAAAAATATGCGAAGGTGTAATTACAGCTAAAAGCTAAAAAAGCGGGGATGTTGCTAACGGCTGTCTATCTACACAGCATTCGATTATGGGATTGCAGTTAATCAGGCGTATTTATTTTCGAGCAGGATTGTTTTGCTTGAAATTTTAAAGCTGTTTCGACTAACGAATCGAATTTAGCAAAACCCTCAGCAATTGATTAGTGGCTATTTTGAGGTTAATTAGCAATACTAACATCAATCGAACAAGATATCGAATTTATAGGCCAGATTAAATTAAAGGCCTTAGAAATCGCCTGATTTCAGTTCTTCGCCGCTGTGCAGAATCTTCGGTTGCAGTCCAAAATCGCTCTTTCAATACTAACACAGCACATTTAATGCCAATACTTATAATCCGTCCCAGATAATAGCTTCAATTTTAATTATAGGTCTGTATCCACTTCTATATTTCGAATACAATTCATCCCACAGTTCCACGAGTTGAAAGAAAAAGCTTTATTCAGTATTAGTGTTTATCGCCAGATATCATTCAAAAATTAACTACTTGCATTAACCCCCATTACTTTAACTTCAAGCTTCGCGATTATTAAAATGTCTAGAGCAGCTAAACTAACCCTCTTGGGATCGTGTGTGTTCTCAACTGTTACAATATACTTTGTCCACAAAATTCAAAATCTAGAAAAAGAGGTTTCTTTTTGACTTTTTACCACTACATTAAACTTAGTTCATTTCCAAATACTCATTCAAGAGCTATCATTTTTGTTTTTGACACAATATTATAACTCTTAAGCTAAATTCTAACTCCTATTTAACGTATCTATTACTTCTAAGGCAATGCACCAGGGAGTTATCCGCGACGAAGAAAGAAGAAAAAACAAACAGAAAAACTTACTCGAGTACGAGGAACAAAAAGCACTCCACTCATCTCTTGAAAAAGACCAATCTGTGAAGATATCTTCGCCGCCTGGCGCCTAAATAACTATAAATTATTAATAAATAAAACAAGAAATAGAGTTATAAAAATCCTATTTATTTCATTTAATTATTTAATTCTTTTTTAAAATATGAAAAAGCCTCGCACCCCTTCTAATAAATATAAATATAAAACCCATTTCTGTTACTTACTCCACTCATCAAGATATTAAATATACACTACAAATAAATACGCCAAAAAAGAATAATGTTTTGTTTCTTATACACTTTCTAAGCACATTTGCCATCAAGACCGAAAAAAAAAATGGCCACTATGCATAAATCTTTACAATTGGAGAGATTTCTGATAGGTGCTCCCATACTTTTTTGATATACCTAATTTTTTTTTCCTAATTTTATGCAAACGATTCTTGTATCAACATTACTCATAGCATCCTATTTGTTTCTCCAGCCCACAATCACACTTCCAGTCCTGAATACACCTTCATTGTTTTTTGCACCAACAAAATAGGGCTCTGTAGTGGCTTTATATTTTGTTTATATTATAAAATAACATATCGTTGATTTTAAAAGGATGGCGGATGTCGATTATCACAAATAATTACATTAATAAATACATACAAAAATAAAATTCAAGCTTCAAATAAATCAGCATAGGATTAGCTCTTAAGTCTTTTTAAGGTTATCTTAACTATTAAAAAAATAAATAAAGTACCCAGACAATGAAATTACACTTTTCAATTAACAGATTGAGATAAAATTAGAAAAATGAGGAAAAAAAGTCTCTTATAAAGAGCCGAAGATAGCAATACTATCATTTTTCATCATTGTCCTCATCGTGCATTTTATTTTATACCATCTCAACCTTGCAATTCATAACTCAATTTTATCCATTTTCATAACTGTTTTTTTAAAAAACTTCATTTTATTTACATATAAAAAACACATTCATTCATTAATCCATCCATCCGCATAGCATAGCATTCAAACTACACAATACATTTCAATTGCATCATTATTATAATTTCAAGCCATTAGCTAGTATTTTCATTCTATTTTAAAACAATAAGGCTCACTGATTGTTCACTCGACTAGCTCAATAAATATATTCTGCATACTTAAAACTCAAACTGCAGCTACGCCTAAAGAAAAATAAAGTCCGCTATCTCTGATATTCCACTCGATTTTCTTTAATTTTTTTTAAAAAAGGCCTCTATAATACCCGTAATATATATATTTTTTGTCTGAACAAAAAAACATATATAAAAGTCCAAAATTCACACATTTCATCAAACTTTAAAAAAAAAAATTAAAAATTTAAATTAAACCCAAAACATAAAGTAAATACAGGATACCATTTTTTTTAATATCGCAAGCACAAGCACAAGCACAGACATAATAACATTATCATTGATATCAAATTTCATAATCTTAACACTTCAACGTCGACCGAAAAAAAATAATATTTACTTTTTGTAAGAACTAAGGGAAATAAAACAGTTTAAATTATTCCGTAAAAGAAAAATCTTCATCGTTTCATTGTCAATCCTATTCTACCATATAACCTAAAATATAAGGATACTATATAAAATAGCTAAACTAAGCTTTTTTAGTATTAAAAAAAAGAAATCAGAATACATTATACATAATTTATTGGAAAAATACTTATTTTCTGATTATCAAATAAAGAAAACACTATAAAAATACCATAAAACCTCTTAATATTCAAAAAAAAAAAATGGCTACCAACTTCAACTCAGCAGTACAATCGCAAAACGCATTCAACTATAACCAAAACAGCGACCCAAAATTCTGGATTTATGAATCAAAAAAATCCATCAACAGTACAAATGAGGGGCAATTTTCCCATTTAGGCAGCGATTCATCAGCTTCACCAACACCATCGCCAGCGTACAACGCTCTTCTTCACAGCAATAATGGAAGTTTAGGATCCAGAAATGGGTTTGAAAAGAATATCATGGACGGGCAGATGTATGGAAATTTAAATAACGAAATGAACTATGAATTTTTTAGTGGAAGCGATAATCGAAAGGATTTTGATAACATGTCATCTGGGTTGAATTCTAATAGTTTTTGCAATATGTATGAAAATTCGCAAAATAAGTTCAGCGTTCTTGGAACTACTAATAGCTTGGATAGCGCAATTAGTAAAAACAAGTGTCTTGCTAGTAATTTTGATGAATTCAGTTTATACAATGACCGTAATATGAAATATGATTCTAGCGATTTCGAGTTCAAGCGTGTAAACTATGAAAATAACATTAATTCCAGAAAAAGTAAACCCATCGAATCAATTTGGTCAATTAGCTCAAATTCGTCCGAATCTCCTAGCCCCATACTTCATCAAGATGGAAGAAGTTTCAATACTTCATTTTCTCCGTCAGCTTTATCCAAAAACTTAAACAATAGCAATTTAATGCGTAAAAATGAGTATAATAGATTCGAAAATAATAGCCCAAAAAGTATGTTTAATAACAACATCGGAATGAATACTATTTTAAACGATTTTAGTATTAGACGTAATAATAGCATCTTTAATAGATGTAATAGCATAGGAAGTAATGGTAGTGCAGGCGGAGTGATAGGTGCAAGCAACAATAACAGCGGAAATAACAGTTACTCGAATTTAAAAAATTCTAATATTACTAATAACTCTGTGAGAAATGATCATAACGAACAGTATTTATCTGGAATATATACTGAGTCGTATAGCAACCAGTGCCTTGATTATGATGGTCGCAGGTTTAGCAGCTGGTCAGATACTACAGCTTTTGATGAAAATCAAGCAAACCAGGAAAAAACAGCCTATAACATGCATTCAGAAGTTTATGGTAAAAATATGCCAAATAGCCATACTAACCAAGAAAATCTTATTAAAATGTTTGGAATTGATGCTAGACCATTTGGATTAGATAATTTATACACTACAAACAGCAATGAATCCTTGGAAAGCTCTAGTGGTGACAGCACCGGAAGCTATAACAATAATTATGCAACCGACAATTTCGCTCAAGAGTATAGCTCTTATTACATGGAGAATGGTACACAATCAAGCGATGTGTCAGTGATTTTTGCGTATACAGATTTAATTCCTAAAAGAAACAGAAATTCACAAAAAAATAGGTTAGGAAAAACTAGCTACAAAAATTTCCAGGATTCTAAAGTATACAACGGAGTAAGTCCAAATAATAGAGGAGACTTTGAAACTGACGAAAAGCAGCAAATTTATATAATAAAGTGCCACAAGAAGATGAATTCACAACTTCTTGAAC
Organism: Smittium culicis; assembly: GCA_001970855.1. Taxonomy (NCBI): domain Eukaryota; kingdom Fungi; phylum Kickxellomycota; class Harpellomycetes; order Harpellales; family Legeriomycetaceae; genus Smittium; species Smittium culicis. The sequence goes on along the minus strand of LSSN01005198.1, from coordinate 21,049 downwards.
AGGTTAAGGCTCTCTATTCTCATAAATACTCAGAATGCTTAAAACTCCGCAAAAAATCTGTAGAGATTGAACAAATGTATATCAAATCAAATTCAGAAAAGAACAAACTTGGAGGAATATGTGCTCCTGAGAATGTAGTGACTGAACACAACAATATCCGAAACAAACTTATTGATACACGAGCTGTTCTTATCGAGACCACAAAACAGATCCAATTCATAAGAAGATACTTTGACCTGTATATCGAGCAAACCAGCGAAGTATAATATAATGCATTTTTTCTTATCCATTTTTTTTTGCATTGTCTTTCTTTCATTAAATTCGAATATTTATCTCATAGTTATTTCATATTTCTGAAAATACTTGTTCAAAAAATTAAATTACAACTAATGTTCAAAAAAAAAAAACAAAAATCAAATTTTGCTTCCATTAATTCTAATCAAAATATATATGTTTATTGCATTTCAGTTTTATAGTTTTTGGTTATTATAATCCAATTTTGACTTTAATGATTTATAAAATTTATCATAGAGTACAGTGACTTTTATTCTTACCAAATTAAGTAGCCAAATTTCTGCATCTTGAGCAAATTTGGAATATCTTCGGGTATATCGATATGAAAATTTTCGCGAAAGATGTGGATTTATTACAGCAATAGATATTGAATAAAAGCTAGTATAATTATTTTCCAGTATTAACCCTGAAAATAAATTCATGTCGCTAAATAAATTAAAGCTTGATTAATTGAATCGGATCAGATTTTTAAAATTTCATGTTTGTGCTATTATTTTTTTTTTCTTTGCTGTACATAAAATAAGCTAATTCGATCAATACTTTCTTATTTTAGCGCCGGTAATAGCTTACAAAACATAAAAGTATAAAAATCTAATTCTTTATCGATATTCTATATTTTTTAATGGGGAAAAATATCAACACTTGACAGCTAAATGTAAAAAAAATTTTTACATCAACATTTTTTTTTTTTTGCACTAACGTATCTTATTTTAAAGTTGAGAATCTCAATGCGAATTTCTAATTACACGCTGTGTATATTATCAAATTAATATGTGCCTGCTGTCTGACGCTAAGTAATAATATAAAAATAGGAAAAATATTCAAATTTAAGAATAAGTAGCTAGACTATTCGTTAATTGTTTTAAGTATGTGCAGCTGGATTAACACATAATAATCAGGTTTTATCGCTATTGAAAGAGGTTCCTATGCATTCCAAAGAAAACAGATAACCAAGTTGAACATATTTCAAGACGAATAGTTTATTTTGTTATGCATAATTATGTATTAAAAGCTGAGGCTGTATAAATATTTAAAATCTAATTAGTCGATTTGCACTATTAAAATGGTATGTATTTAATAATTTTGGCTATGAGGTATAGTATTAATTTAGATGATGTTCTGTTTTAATTACATAGAGTATCAGTGATTAGCAAATTATGTTGAAGTTCAGATTCTTGAATTGCCTGGATAAAATTATTTCAAAATATAATTTCAAGAATATTTAAATTCTATCCTAATTATATTATATATACTCAGATCGAAATTTATGCTTTTACTTGATGAAATGGTATTTTGGATCCAAGTTTAACCACTTTTACTACTAGACTTGCATATTTTTAGAATTTGTGTTTAGTCTAATTATAATTAAATTTACTATGCTTTACTAGTTTATCAAAAAGCTTCTAGGTATCCATGTGACTACTATCATTATGATGATAGCAAAAATAATGGTTTATTATAATTACTAAACATCTGAAGGTCGTGTACGTTTTTAGAGCATAATTTATTCAAAAACGATTCTAATAGTAATCATAGTTTACTACGTCCTACAATCCGAATCTTTCGTAATTCTTTTGCTTCTGAAACATGCCTGTCGTAATATTGCGTGACTTTTATTTCTGAGTGGCTATTTGCTATAAGGTAAAAAATAGCAACCAAAGGAAAACTTTAAAGGTTCTCAAATAGTGAATTATTACAGCCAATTGTCTGATCACAAAAACTACGCCCATTTAAAGTATTGAGTAAACTTTTCCTATGAGATTATTTAATGTGGTTAATAACGTGAAAAAAATGATGCAAAATTGCTTCTTGGTTAGTAAATTATATATTTATATACCTTTTGCCGCTCTATCCTTAATTTTATTTAAGAGCAAAGCTGCAATTAATATCTTAGAAATCCGATTATTCACGCTTCATTCTTTAGCTCAATTTTTGATTTTACTTATACCTGATAGAAAAAAAAAGATTAGTTTTACAATTTCTTTTTGGAAGAATTCTATCATCAATAATTTAATTATTTTCGTATCACCTTTTCTTTAGTTCAAAATTTCCTTGTTAGATCATTCACTCACCCTAGTCCTCTCGTATGGACTATTAGCAACTTCGATAGCTAAAAACGCATTCTTCAATTTTAACTCAAATTCTCCAAAAAAAACTCCTCTTAATCATCTACCTTCAGGATCATCCAGAAGCGCCATTCTTGCAAACAAACGAGAAAGAAACAGAATAAAAATGTCTTATCCACCGTTAATTCTTGCTTGGGGAAAAGAACGTTTCCATTTTCAATATGACGATTCCGATTTAACAGAAATGACTCTAGCTCAGTTTAAGGAAATTTGTCGTGAAATGACAGGAGTTCCAGTGACTTCCATGAAACTAATCTTTAGTGGAGGTAAAAAAAAAAACCATTCAGCTGAAAGCACACTATTCATTTTCATTCTATTCTATAATTCCTTATTTTTTACTATTTTATATCCAGTATGCTGAGTTTTAAATTTTTATTTTGTTTAGCCACAATGAAAGACGATGTCTCGCCTTTGATTTATTATGGCGTATATCCTGGTGCCTTAGTTCGAATGATGGGGTCGATCCCAAAGGTAACAACTTCATATTATCAGCGACAAGCATTTGTACTTTATATTATACAAAAACCACTTTGAACAATGTTGACTTTTGAACTCGAACATATAATCTAAAACTAATCTATAAATAACATTTAAATTATAGCCTGGTCAAGCAGTTGTTTCTGAGTTAGATATGGAGCAGCATGCCATTATGGAAAAATTCGACCACATCATGTCAGAAACGTCTGATTTAGTGCTCCAAAAAATTAGGGGCTTTTTATCTAATACACAGATATTCATTGATCAGTTCCTTAGCGAGAATAGCGCGATCGACTTCAAGGATGCTGAATCCATAATTAAATCCGAGCGTAAAACGCTTTTCGATTCGTATACGTATATTAGTGAGATACTGATGAAACGGTTACTTATTGTCGATGGCGTCGTGTTACCTCAAGGTGCTGATAATGCACGGCAGCAACGAAAGAAAATAGTGCGCCAAATTCAAAGTTGGATGAACCAGATTGATGAGGCGAAAACAAGAGTTTTGGATTTAGAAAAAGCCAAAACTTCAGCAATCTAAATATTTTAATCATAGTAGCAGCGCCTTTACTTTTCCTCCACACTCTGCCTCCTACTCAAAACAATAAAAATTTACTAGCACAAGACATCTAATTCCGATACTTGAAATATCATCTTTTTAAATATAACTTGATGAAAATATCTACTTTCATTTTGCAGTTAAATTATTTACAATTAACATACATAAATAGTAAATTAATAAACTTGAAGAGCATAAGAGATTAGTATCATATTTTTTATAGAGAAAATAATATCTTATTGTTAATTTTAATTTTTTCAAAAAAAAAAATAAAGATTAGGAAATATAACAGAAAGAGAAGCGCTCTAATTGTGTTGTATTTCTAGCTCAGCCATATCTTCTATAGAAGTAAACTTCTTGATCATCTCATCAAACGCCTAAAAAAAAAAAGAAAAAAATACAGCCAAAAAATCAAATAATGATTTCATATAATTAGTAATCAAAATCATTAATTTAGTAATGATATGAAATACCTTTTGCCTAGAAAAGTATATAGAAAGCGGGCCCGTTAGGTACTTATTTGACCAGTTTTTGTCCAGAGACTTCAGATTAGTTACCAAGCTGTTCAGGTCGCTAACCTGTCAAAGATAAAATTAAAAAAAAAGAAAAAAATTAGCACTAAAAATACTTTTCAGAGATAATAAAAAATACCAGTAAACTAGAAATATTATTAGAATAAAACAAAGATGCTCTTACATTAAATAAAGAGTTTATTTCTTGTAGCCAAGGGTTAATTCTAGAAGGGCCTTGGAACTCGTATTTCGACGAAATTGTGCTGGTGATAGCAAATTCTGTGTGTGGATATGGGCATTTAGCAGCAGAAGCTAGCGATTCGAGGAAATTGGCAGCGAGTTTAGACGATACCATCCCAATACTAAAACCCAGTTCTATAAGTTCTGGCGCGCGAATGTTGATATTTTCACTGTTGTTAAGTACATATCGAATCGCGCTGATGCCCCTGGCCTTGAGATAGGTAGCAGGGCTTGAGCCATTTTCTGATTTTGAATCGCTAGAATTAAAATTAGAACAATATTCTGAAAATAAAATTAATCCGCAGTTAGGGTAGTTTAAGTCAAAATGCGTAATATGAGCATCAGTGCTGATTTGTTCATTTTTAGAATTTTCAGAATTCAATGGTCTAAAGTTTGTTGAAAAATACTCAGTTACAATAACGTTTTTAATTGATAATAAGATCAGTAGAGCGCTGAATGAAACTTTTCCAGTTGCAATAGCATAAGTTGGTCTAATTTTACAGATTTTCCTAATAAGCAGCTGTAGTTTAACCGATAATTCAATAACTGTTCGATCTGTAGTTTCAAGAGGCGGCATGAAATATGAATCAGTGACTCCTTTAGAGACTGAAGTTATATCGGTATAGTTATAGTATTCAAGCTGGGAAAATCTGCAAATCACCAAAGCGTTATATTTAGTAGGGTCCGCTTCAATGGCCTGAAATGTCTTAACAAGCTTATTCAAGTGAAAAGCAGATATTATGTTTGAAGAACCGAAAATTGTATCAAAGTCAATGTACTTTACTATGGGCGAATTTACGAGTTTGGAGAACTCAACAGGTTCAGCTTTTGGTTTTGGGTTATAGAAGGGGCATTTTTTTATATCAGAAGCAGAATTTGAATTAGCATTTATTAAAGGTTCACTGATAAAAAATAAGAACCAAAATGAGTAAATTAGTAATAATAAAAATGAATAATTATCAATAATAAAAAATGATTTCTATTAATAACGAGGATTAAGAAATTGAATGTATAAGGGTAATAAAAAAGTATGTACTAGACTAACAAGAATTTATAGATATACTAACAATTTTTGGTACATGATAAAAATTTACCTATTATATAGCGCGATCGATTTTTCAAGAGTAGCTTTAAAATCCGATAGAGAAACTTTTTCCTTTTTGTTTCTATAGTCAAATTTACATATAATTTATGTTATTGAAAATAATATAGGGGGGAAAACAAGTATTATTTGGTATAATTACAGTTGTAAATTAAAAATATTAATAGCAATTCAATGAAAAGGAATTATAAAATAGAAAATTATTGCAAAGGAACATTCTCAAAAGAATTTGATAATATATCAATGCATTATTGATTATAAATATGCTCAAGTTTATCAAGTGAAGTAAATCAACTTTTAGTAGTACCTGTTATAAGCTTGCAATATAGAATTCCACGTGGAATCAGCAACTTTTGATAAATCCTTGATAGGACATTCTTCCGTCTTGGAAAAATCAGAGTTATAAATCTTTACTATTTCCTCGAAAACGTCAGAAGATATTGGAGAATCGAAATTAAATGAGTGAATTGTCATTTTTTTGATTTTGGAGGGAAAGCCTGAAATATTAAGTGTTGGTATTTAATTATACTTATTTTTTGGGTTTAAATTTTCGAAGGATTAATTGTTAATAGAATGATAATATGAAGAAAAAGGGATTTATTTTAGAGATGCAGTAACAATGAAGAGCTTGGGAAACTAGAAAGGGAAGTTATAGCTAGCTCTAGACTAAAGTAAAAATTATAAAACGTAATATATAAATCCTACAATTCATTTTTAATAAATAAAATTGGGCTCTAAATGGTTTATATATTGATTAGATGGCTTACAGTGTGGAGAATTTAGGAGAAATTCTTAAAATAGAAACTAAGTGCCTAAATGGCTCAGCTTTTTGAAATTTGCTCGGTTACTTTTATAAGATTTGTAATCAGAAAAAATCTATGATAATGTAAAATTTGAATTTGGTTTTTTAGTCTTCATAAATTTTTAGGTTTATAAATCGAATTTGGAATTAATAATTAATTTTATTTGGTTTTTCAGCATTAGTAATCAGAAATTGTCAAAATAAATAGCGTTTTTTTTAAAAATAATATTTAACCATTATATTACTCAAAATTTTAAATGGGCCTTCAAGGACAAACCATTTTTAACAATTTTAGAATTTTTAATTCGCTATTTCATATAAAACTAATTAACTTATTGGGCGCTTTATATTAAGCGCCCAACAAGTCATTGTTATTTTATTTTATTATATTTTATTATTTTGAATTAGGTTTCAATCTTTGATTGTAATAATTGATGCAAAAGTATTTTGAAAGGGTTGAATTATATTATTACTTTTTTTTTTAGTGCTTTTAATTTTATTAAAGAGCATATTCTTATTTTCCGTGTAAAATTTCAAGATAAAACCAGATAATAGCATATATTTATAAAACTAATTATTCTGAATATTCGCATAGTAGTGGGGTTCCTATTATTCTATAAAATAAGATAGAGATTATCCTGTATAATTTAAATTTTTTGTTTTTTCTAAATTAAAAATATAAAAAACAAAGGTCATAAAATCTTACCAAAATGTATTTAATATAACTGCCAGATAGGTAGTTCTTTGTTTTTTTTTAATGTAAATATTCGCTCTTTCAACTAACCTAATTACGGGGGATTATATAGTTAAACACTTTTACTTTATTCAAGCTCAAATTAATTCAAAATTATCAGATATCAATTTTCTATATAAATCTATTCTTTATTCTAAAAAAAACAAATTTTTTTGCCAAGTAGTATATTTGAGTACGAGACCTAGGTACAAGTATGCGCTCGTATATTTTGAGCCCAATGACCTGGTTTTCTAAGGGGAAATAACAATGTTTATTAATGAATTAGAGAGTTATTTATACTGGATAAATAATGATCTCTCGTGCAAATATCATCTCATCTTTATGTTGATCTAGCAACGCTTAATTATTTTTAACAAGAGTATTAGCTGAATGGCCTTGCCATTTAAAAGTAAAAAGTTATCAGTATTTTCATAAAAGCATATTATTTCTAAAACATGACTTGCTTATATGTTAACAAGAATAAATTCTATTTTTAATTATATCTTTAAATCATTATGCATTATAAACCAAAAAAAGCCATTTTGATTCCATTTAACTTGTATGAGGAAAGGGATCAAAATGAATCGACTCTAATTATAAAAAAAAAAGCTAAGCTAATTTTTTTTTAAATTTTAGGATTTATAATAAACCAACACACTGATATTAGAATAAGTAAAGAGATTTGAAGACAAGAATAAGCTAAAAAGTTTAGCTAAACTTTCAAGCTGGTTCAAAATGGAAAAATTATAAAGAATAATAATATTTTTTCAGAGTAGGAAAAGCAAACTTAGCAAATAAACCAATTCGATGCTTATTAGCAGTTATTTCTGTATGTCTATAGGCCTAGGTACTTTACACATTAAGTACACCAATAGTTAGGTCATATAATCATAGCAAATAAAATAAAATATAATGAGATCTGTCCAATTATTAGCGTTCATGCTAGTATATGGTTTATGTAATATCTACCTGGAATGAAGCTAGCAAATTATACACCAAAGATTCTCGTAAATCTTTAAAAATAAAAATTATCAAATAACCATAAAGAAATTTTGCGCTAAGTATTTTTTTCTTTCCAATAACTGTAAGCTTGAATTCTGCTGCATTATTCCTTTATTTTTTTAACCTGCTTTTTATAATAATATTAGATTTATAAAGCCAGTCTGTCAAATCAAGTGATGCTGTTATATTCGATTACTCAAATTCTAGTATAAAATTTTATATATAGTAGCCAGAATAGCGCCATGCACACCTCCTTGCGAGTAGGTATGTATATCTTTCCAATTAATACGTTTTTTTACTTTTTATCGCTCAACTATATATTTAACCTAATTTGCATATATTTTCGACAGATAAGGGGACTACAAAATTTGCTCCTAAAATCAAAAGGCGCCCTAAGCCGCAAGATCAAGCAAACCCCCTAAAAAGCAACGCCTCTAATCAACTTCCATCCTTACCATTCGAAGATCCACTAAAAAATGATCTGAATTTAAAGCATTTAATTTCTGCTGACGAAGCTGAAAATCCAAAAATCATGGATCTTATTACGGAAACTATTGAACCTAAATTAAACACTTTGCCTGATGCACACATTTTACAACACCACGCATCGCACTATACTGCAAATACCCAACTTCCTGATTCAATAAATAATAAGACCAAGCCTATAAGCCCAATAAAACTATCTAAAACATCAAGAGTAGACTCATCAATGTCAAAAATAGAATCACCAGTTTCATTAGATCCAAAAAGCTTTTCCTCTTTCGAATCGATTCCTAATCAACAAACTGCTACATTAGTCTCTGATTCCATTTCACCCGCAAATCCATCAGCCCAAATCTTAAGTCATATCTCAAACAAAATAGAAATCTCAAAAAATTTCCCTACTGCTTCAGTTAAACAAACTACAAGCATTGGAATTCCGAAAGCTATTTCAGCTCCAATTCAAAATAGCCATAACACCATTATATCTTCGCCAAGTCTGTTTAATTCCTCAGTCCCTTCTCCTATTATTTCTAAAACATCTTTGCATAATACAAAAAAAACAACTTCAATTCCCGTTTCTACTTCCAACTCCACATCAACTAGCATTCAGTTACCCACAAAAAGGCAAATTCCACCAAAAAAACCAGTCTCAAAAAATAAAAAATCAGAGGAGTTTTCTAGAAATCTAAAAATACTTGACGACAGAATTCAGGTTTTAATTACCCAGCTTCCCGAGTTAAACTTGGAAAAATACTCCGAGTTTATCCCTATTGACATGCCAAAATTCAGAATTGCTTCTAAAACAAGAGCAAGGAAATCCATTAAAAGTTCGTCCTCTGAACCAGCTGCCTTAAAAGCTGGTAGGAAAAAGTATAATAAACCTCCTACCTTCATTTCGCTAACTGATTATGAACTAGAAGACCCTGAGGTACTATTGCAAAGACCAATGTCATATTTTTGTTCTGATACGAAAATGGGAAAACCTTCAAAATACTTTGTGGAGCGTCATAACAATAATGTTAAAAAAAAACTCTCAATAATTTCTAATAATAATGAGCAAGCAGACAATGATCAAGTAGTTAAGACTATTGAAGAAACGGTACCTACTGTTGAAAAGCCTACTGCTGAGGATAATCTTGCCACGACTGCCAACCAATCCACTATGAAGTAAGTTAACAACCATATTAACATTTATACCTATATAAACCATTTTCTTTGCAAATAAGGTTAAAAATTATCACTTACTAATAAAAAAAATTTTCTTGTCATTTTTAGTTCTACAGCAGCGCAGATAAGAGTTGTGGATGGAAAAATAGTTATTGACGAAGAGTCATTAGTTATTAATAGGTCACAGCTTTATGAAAGTATACCAAAAAACACATTGACAGAAATCGACGAGACTGATACCTTTAAAATAGTAAACAGCTTTACATATTTAAAAAGAAAGTTCAAACCGAAGAGATGGACGCCAGAAGAAACCATTCTATTCTATAAGGTATTTTTTTTATAAAAAAAATAGGATTATTGAGATTTTATATTTTGATTCTAGGTGATGTTTTATACTTTATTATAAAATTTAACATTTATTATCGATAGAAACTTAAAAAGTTTGGGTGTGACTTTGATTCGATTTCACTTGGATTTACTAACAGAACAAGGGCAGAAATTAAGAAAAAATTCAAGTCAGAGGAGAGAAAAAACCCAAGTTTGATAGATATTGCGTTGTATAATTCATCTTCTAAATCTCAAACCCAAACGCCCAGCATTCTATGAGGTCATAGAATAGGTTGTTGGCGGATTTACACTTTATTAAAAATCATTCTTAATGTTGTTAGCTGACTCTTGATATTCACATTGGCTATTACTTTGTGAAAATAATTGGCTTTTAATTACATTATTTTCATGTTATTAAATGATCCTTTAATCTTAATTTTTTAACACTCTAATCAAAAGCAAAAATAGTAATATTTGCTAAACGATTCATCAATTTATTATTGTAACAGGTTTGAAGAAGTATTTTACAATGAAGCTGATAATTAGGAAATGAGAAAGTTACTTTAATATTTCAGAGTTGAGTAATGATTATTTTACATTTTATTCTTTTTAGAGCACTAGATTATTTTTAATGAGCAAAATATGTTTTTGGGTAGAGACTGAATGAGCCTATTTAATGACTTTATTATCATTGCTTGTTTGAATTCCTATTAATTAGCACCGGGTGTAAATGTACAAGTTTATATTTATAGAGTTGTTATGTCTTTTAAATGTGAAAATCTTGGTTGATTTAGATATTAATACTATCGAATAATTAAACCGAAATTTAGATAAAATATAGATCTTTGGGAAATGTTTGAAGTTGGAAAAGTCAAGATTAGATGAGTTTAAAACATTATATAGTCTAAATTAATATTTTTCGATTAGTTGGTAGCGAAAATCGTAAAAAGATTTTTTTTTTTAATTTTTTTTATAAGTAATGATATCAGGTATTGGTACAATATAGGCGTAAAATTAATATTGCTCTGTGAGATTAATAAATGTTTGTTTGTTTGTTTTTTTTTTTGGCCTGTGTAATAATTATTTATGGCATAAAAACCGAAAATATATAATTATTTAAAGCGATTAATTGAAGTGAATTAATAAAAGGGGAGTTTTTTTTTTTTTTTATACAAGTCACGGTTTACAAGGCGACAATATTTTTTTTATGCAAGTTGAAGGTTACATAAGATGGTTTGAAGTAAGGTACCCTATACAAATAGGGGGGGGGGGGGTTTAAAAAGCCCTCAAACGGCCATAAATCTCAAACAGTCGTCATCTGTGTGATTCAAAGTATTGGCGAACAGTGTAAGGTTGGATGAAATATGAGCAGTTACGCTGAGTAAAACTGGCAGAAAAGTGTATTTTTTTAAAATGGGAGGAGGAATTGGAGGAAGAGGGAAGAAGCTAATGGGATATACTCTTATGGCGTAATAGCAGCTAAGACCCAAGCCAGCTTCACCAGACCACTTTAACAGAAACGCTTTGGTGTTTTATTAGACTACTTTAATAGAAATGCTTTGGTGTTTTATTATTCTGCGAAACTGAATGAGCTAAAAATGCGGCTAATTTTGTGGTAAAAAATTATAAAGAGTATGAAAACACGTCTGACGCTCATTGGCTTAATTCCGTGGATTCCGCAGCGTGCCAATTGGGATACACCAGTGCAAAAAAAGAAATAGAAGATTAAATTGCACTCGCAAAGTGCAAACAAGAATTTAATTAGTGCAATTATCGCGATGAAGTGTCAAGTGGCTTATTATGGAAATTCTGCATACCTTAAAAAAAAATAAGTGACGAAAAGCAAGGTATACCAGCTACATCAATATTCATCTTGACTTGACTCCCTTTTTTTTTTTGTTGTTTTATCTTGAATTGCTAAACGCGCTGAGGTATATATTATTCCAAATAAAAGGTATATTTCAATCCCCTATTTTAGTCACTATACGTTTTTACACCCAAATTTTTCTATTCCATTCTATTCTACTCCACTTTATTCTCTGTTTTCATACCTATACATAAATCTGTTTTTTTTTTTTAAATCTTGAATTTTTCTTACCTATTTTAGCCCTAAAATGTCCCAATCTGAAATTACCGGTCTAGTCGTTGGTGTCTACTCTGATTTCCAGCTATCATGCTCAATCTCTGATTCCTCCATAATCTCACCCGCTGTCTCTACCGACATCATCAACCAGTTCAAGGCCCATGGTCTTAAAGGGAAAACTGGTGACTGTTACGTCTACTTGCAATTCTCTGCAACCGGCTCTGTTACCAAATACATTGCCGTTGCTGGTCTAGGCGACAGAAAATGCAGCGAAAACGACTCCTCTGAAAACATTCGCAATGCTATCGGAACCGGTGTTCGCAGCCTCGAAGAACGCAAAATCTATAACATCCAAGTCGACGTTTCTGGAAACCCCCAAGCTGCTGCTGAAGGCGCCTTCCTCGGAACTTACAAGTACGACAAATTGAAATCCGAAAAAGCCTCTTCTCTCTCCATCTCCCCAGTTTGCGTCTCTTCAAACTCCCCAGTTGCCCAAGCTGCTCTTGATAAATGGGAAGCCGGAAAAATTTATGCTGCTTCTCAGAACTTTGTCCGTGATCTCACCACTGCCCCCGCCAATTTAATGACCCCAACCATCTTCGCTAACTCTGTCGTCAGCGAATTTGCCGGCATTGAAAACGTCACTGTCAACGTATATGACGAAAAATGGATCGCTGCCCAAAATATGGGCCTTTTCTTAAGCGTTGCCCAAGGTTCTGACCAACCCCCAAGATTTGTAGAAGTCATCTACCGCGGTGCCAGCTCTTCCTCAGGAAATTTCTCCCCTTCCGTCGCCCTTGTTGGTAAAGGTATCACCTTCGACAGTGGTGGTATTAGCATCAAGCCCTCTAAAAATATGGACTTGATGAAAAGCGATATGGGCGGTGGTGCCTCCGTTGTTGGTGCCATCCGCGGTATTGCCTCTCTCAAGGCCCCTATTGACGCTGTTTGCGTTGTCCCATTGACCGAAAATTTAATCAATGGAATTGCTACCAAGCCCGGGGATGTTTTCACCGCCAAAAACGGAAAAACTGTTGAAATCCTAAACACTGATGCCGAAGGTCGCCTCGTTCTCGCCGACGCTTTGACTTACGTTGTAGACACTTATTCCCCACCAACAGTTATTGATGTCGCTACTTTAACTGGTGCCATAATCGTTTCTCTCAGCGAAGTCTACTCTGGCGTTTTTACTGAATCTAACGAGCTTTGGGAAAGAATCAATTCCACCTCTTTAGTTACTGGTGATGTCGTCTGGAGAATGCCTATGCACTCCTACTATCTCAAGAGCATGGAATCCCGCATTGCCGATATTGCCAACATCTCAACCTCCGGTTTTGGTGGTGGCTCCTCCGCTGCTGCCATGTTCTTGAGTGAGTTCTTAGGAACTAAAAACGCTAATTCCGACGAATCTGACGATTCTTCCTCCAAAAAAATCAAGTGGGCTCATATGGATATCGCTGGTTCCTCTGAAAGCTCATCCAACTCTGGATATCAAGTCCGTGGAATGTCCGGAAGACCTACCAGAACTCTCATCGAATTTTTGGTTTCTGTCTCAAACTCCCCTCTCTAAATATATAAATCCCAAAAAATTTCTCAATACTCAATTCCTCAACAACTACAACTATATTATTTTTTTTCTTTCTTATTTTAGCCAACTAAAAAATTTAAAACATTTGTATGTATAAACTTTTTTTTTTTAACCATTCATCTAAAATGCCTCATTCACCCTTAAAACAAAAATTTTCAATAGATAGCAATCAAACTGACTTTTTTTTTTATATTTTACTTCTTCGCCCTTAATATTGCATAATAATCTATATTATTTTAAAGGTTTATATATTGCTCTGACTAATTTTATATCCTTCTAATAAATTCTATTTACATTATTTATCTCGTAAGCTCATGAGTAATAAATCACAAATTAATGAATTGATTTGTCATAAAAAAAGGGTATGCAAGCATTAGCTCATACTATAGAAATATATTAATTTAATTTTTTATTTTTTAGTCAGGGTATATCGTTGATTTCCACAAAGTAACCATTTTCTCCGCTAATGTCGCATTCAGCTTATGCCTCTTAATCGCCACATCCGACCTGCTCAAATTCGTCAAACTTCCAACCTGTTGCGCAAACGACCCTTTTTCAGTCAAATGCTCATGAAACCTAATTATATATTTTATTTTTTTACATTATATTTTTTTATTTATATAGAAAGAAAAAAAAACAAAACAAAGTACCTTTTTGGCGTGTTGAAATTCTTCAGCAGCATCATCGTTTTTTCCTCTGACATGCCGCGCATCGTCAGCACCGATCTCGCAAACAGCTCTGCGACGCTGAGGTTCTTCGATTTCATCGATATCCGGCAAAACGTCTCAAAGAATAAACAGTGCTCCCTGCTTGGGTACTCGCGCTTTAGGTCCGCCTTCAGTTTATTCACTGTATACCTGTCAACTGTCCTGTCCGGAATTACGTACAAGTGTTTACCCTTTTTTCAAAAAAAAAAAAAACAATTAATTTATTAATTTATTAATCAGTTTTATTTTTTCATGCTGTAGATAAAAAAAACAAAATAAATCAAAATTTTTGTCTGCATGGAAACAGCAGCTTACCTGAAATTGTTTGATCATCAGCCTAGTTAGTCTAGCTATATACTCAACTGTCTCGCTTGTGCTCGCAAATTTTTTTACTGCTATATTATCAACCACACTCATCCTCAATATCGTCTCGTATACGAGATTTTCTCCAATTCTGTTTACTGAATCTGTATCTTCGCCTTCGATTATATACGAAATTCTGTCAATCCCACAGCTTTGTAGTCGATACTAACAAGAACATTTACCCCGAAAATAAACGTTAATACGTATAAAAAAAAAATAAAGTGTTGATAATAAGTAAAATTTTGGAATGATTTCTTTTATTTCTATCTTTGATTTAATAACAGGAACAAAATATACCTTCTGTTCATTTATTCTTCCATCCTTGATACTTGAACATAGATCGCTCATAATCTTCCGCTCAATTATCATATTTATGATAACATCTTCATTCAAAAAGGCTCTTCCAAGGCCCATCGTCGCAGAATTTGTTCTTGATAACTTTCCTCCTTGTGATCTTTTTTCTAAACTTGTCTCAAAGTCGCAAGAATTAAGCGAGTTTGATCTTGCGTTCAAGTTCCTGCTAGTTCCCTGTGAATCTGGTTTGGGCTTTGGCCGCGCAACCCACGCATAGTCGCCTACTGGCAATGCTATAGTTTCCGCGTTGATACCTTTTTTTACAAACTCGTTCAACATATAATCTCGCTCGCTAGAGTTTTTAATCTCACGTACGTCTATTAAAAGAACAATATCAAAACTACCCGCCTCATACATAATAGGATCGATCGTACATGTCGGATTTGTTTCGTTGAATATGCTTTCTGCTTTATTATAGCTGGCGGATTTTGTAAGCAGCGATGATCTTTCATAAAATTTATTTTTGTCCAAACTCATCACATTTGATGATTGCCCATTCTGCCATGTCATCGAGTTCATATCGCCTAAGATTTGCTCCGAGTCCGAGCTTAAGCAATTCGTTTGCACTGTTTCCTGCGAGTTAGAAATATGGTTTTTTTGAATTTTATTGGTTGAATAGCTAATATTTTCAGAAAATTCAAAAGTATTTGAATTATAATTATCGGAGCTATACCCATCAAAGCTAGACTTATCTGAATCTAGATTTAAGGGATTTTGACTGCTATTTGCTGTGCTATTAAAGCCATTTGTATACTCATAATTTTGAGAGGACCAATTATATCCATCGCTATAATTAGAAATTTCATTTTCAAAAGATTCGTTATCTTGTTGATCTATGGAGATTCTTGACTCCTTAAACATATCTTCACCCTTTTCGAATAATTCCATATCCTCTACAGAAATTATGATTTCGCTGGGATCATTGTTTTGTATGGTTGCGGAATTACTGTTAGATTTACTGGAGCCTGAAGTGGTTTTTTGAGTGTCTATCAGAACAGAAACTATTTTTTGTGCAGGTTCAATTCCGTGATCACCAATACAATATTTTGATGAAACACCCTGCCTTAAAGCATACGATTTTTTCTCTAGAGTTTTGATCCCACTCCAGCTAGTGTATCTTACATTTGATCCAGCACTTTGATATTAAAATCAATTCGAAGGAAAAAGCATTATAGAAATTAAAAAAGAAATAATTAAATGAAAAGAGGGCTTTAATAAAATTTTCAGAGCATGATCATTAGCCAAATTTTTGAAATATAAATAAAATAATGAACGTGTTGGAAAAAACGTGAGTATATACAAACCTTTTAGCAACAGAATCTAATGATGTGCTACAATAAGGTTGAGATAAAGATATTAACTCATTCTTAGAGACGAAATAGTCAAGCCCATACATTATCGCAGCTTTATAAAGTCCGACCAACAGGGCAAAAGATCCGCTTTGGTATTTAGGAATATATAATCTACCAGTTTTTGTAACTTTTTTTCTCTTGGCATTATTTGAATCGTTTTCATTTTCTTTCAGGATTTCAGAGTTAGTTTCTGATAAGTTTTGTCCTAGTTTTTAAAGTTAATAAATATTAGAAAAGATATTTTTACTCTTCAAAAAAAGGCAAAAAATAAAGTTTTCAAAAAATGCATAATCATTAAGCGAGGAATTGATCGAATATGTGCGATTGAGAAGTACTTGAGTCGGTTTTTTCTGATATAGACGCCCTGGTATCTATTTCCTGATTATTATCTAATACAGACCCATTTTTAAATTAAAATATATTTAATTTGGTTTGAGAGAAAATAATTATAATATTTTTATTGCTAATATATATTGAGTATTAGTTTTACAAGTTTGATTTAAAATTATATTAACCAAACTAGCAAGAAAATTCGAAAATTTTTTTTATTAGATAAAAACTAAACTAGTAAAAAAAAAAAATAACATTATTTACCTGGTAGCGAAAAGTGCTGCCTCCATTTTTTATCGAGCTTTTCAGCTGTCAAAGCTCCTATTCCTTCTAGTTGAACGGATTCTATTGGATTTGTTATTGGTATAGGATACAGTTTTAGAGATTTAATTGCCTATTCAATCATTTGGGAGGTTTTTAAGCATTAATTTTACGAAAATATTTAAAATAAAGAGAGGATAATATTCATAGTTTTGGGTGTGATATTATTGAATGTAAAAAGTAATAGTTGATAAAATAGTTCAAATTAAAAGTCATTGTATTGAAATTAGCTGTTAATCATGAAACTACCTTTGAATAAACATACTGGGTTTTCAAGTTTTTCGCTCGAGCATCATTGTACATTTCTTCCATCCACTGCAAAAGAAGTGGATTTTTGCAGGGCTGGACTGTTTTTTTACTTGTTCGATTACTCATTGCTTGAATGTATATAATCGAATAATTTGATGAAATACAAAATTCATGTGATAATACAAAGATTATTTAAAAGGAAAGGTGTAAATCATGGAAATAGTTAATAAGACGCTGGATAATAATAATTGGTACAAGGTAAAAAATAGTAACGTATTCTGGTTATTTTGAATATAGGCATTGATTTATAAATAATAGTGCTTTAAAAATTGAAACTGTTTCTCAATCAAAGGATAATATCTTGATATAACTTTTTCTATCCTACCAATAGTTAGCTTGTGTTTTATATGCCCACCTGCATTCATTCGTTAGTTATTTTATTTATTGCTGAATTATAAACATATTAACCCAATTGTATTTATCCATACAGCTTTCTGTCTAAATAAATCTATTTATTAAATAAAAACTAGTATTAGAATATTAGTTTTTTTATGCCTTGCACCAACTATTTACTAAATAAAATTCCAAAACGAAATTGGCTATTAATTGGAAAATTAAAGTTATGGTTAAAGTGAGAGAAAATTACATATTTAGTGAAAATACAAAAAATAAATTTAAAATATCTTCTCAAGCGGATTTAAACGTCCATTAAGCTGATTATAGCACCTATTAAAAACTGGTAAGAAAAACTAAATCGCATACACAGTACTTATGATAGAAAATAACTTTAAAAAAATTAATAAAATACAAATTCAAATCCAAAGTTTGTTATACTGGTAAAAAATTTTCTAGATGGTTTCCTGTTGCTAATAAAAAGATTTTTTTAGAAAAGGAGCCAAGGTCTAGAGCTTTATCTAAATTTATTAAAGATATTTAAAGACTTTTTATGTCAATGAGTAAAGTAAACAGCTTAGTGCATATATCTGGATACGTAACAATATCATTTTCAAAAATTTCCAGCTAGGGTGTGTGTAGTTTTTCTTTCAAACGAGCATGTTTGTATAATTTAAATGGTTGCACACGAGAAATGTTGGTGTAAAAAGGTGTAAATAATCAATAAGGAAAAATTATATATTTAATTTGGCACTTGAAGAAAGAAATTGGCGAAAGAGAGTACTGAGAAATATAATTTTATTGTGGAAATAAGAATTTTAAAACATTCGAATTGAAGTTTGCATACATCGACGAACTAAGCCCTCTTTTGCAATTCAGCGGCAACTCTGTTTCTGTAGTCGGCATCAACACGGGCAAAAATGTCAAGCTGTCTCTTTTGGATGAAATCTTTTGCGCCACTTAATCCGTCGGCAATATTACTAGCCAAGCGGTTCTTTTCATCTTCGCTGAATAGGTTGTACAAAGCAGCAGCTTGAACGAAGTCAACATCAGAAAGTGTATATGTGTATGCACCAATGTTTCCATTTACTGGCATGTTGAGTGGATAAGTTGATGAACTAATCTTGTTATTTTGGTATGGGCCACCAAAGCTGTTTGGCTCATAGTTTGGACGGCTTCCGCCATTTCCATTAATAGACATCAAACCATCACGTTGGTGGTTGCTTGTTCCAGAAATTGGAGCATTAATTGGGATTTGGGCAAAGTTAGGACCCAAACGATGGCGGTGAGTATCTGGATAAGAGAACAAACGACCTTGTAACATGCGGTCAGGAGTGGGGGCAATACCTGGAACCATGTTTGATGGAGAGAATGCAGATTGCTCAACTTCAGCAAAGTAGTTTTCGGGGTTACGGTTAAGAGTCATTTTACCAACAGGAATGAGTGGGAAGTCTTTGTGGGAAAGAACTTTGGTAACATCGAAAAGATCAAAGCCGAGTTTATCAACTTGATCTTGCTCAACAACTTGGATATAGACGTTCCATGAAGGATAGTCGCCCTTTTCGATTGAGTTGAAAAGATCTCTTGTGGCGTGGTTTGGATCTGTACCAGCGAGTTCAGCAGCTTCCTTGGCGTAGATATTCTTAATACCTTGGTTAGTCTTAAAGTGCCATTTGACGTATTTGAAAGAGCCGTCGCTGTTAACAAGAGCTAAAGTGTGGCCACAGTAACCATTCATGTGTCTGTAGCCATCAGGAATACCACGATCGGACATGAGAATGGTTACTTGATGGATAGTTTCTGGAACTAATGATATAAAGTCCCAGAACATATCAGCGTCAGGTAAATTGGTTTGTGGGTGCCTTTTTTGAGTGTGGATAAAGTCTGGGAATTTAATAGGGTCACGGATAAAGAACACTGGTGTGTTATTTCCGACCATATCCCAGTTACCTTCTTCGGTATAGAATTTGACGGCAAAACCGCGTGGGTCACGGGCAGTATCAGCAGAACCCAATTCACCACCTACAGTCGAGAAGCGGGTAAATACAGGAGTCTTCTTACCTACTTGGGATAGGAATTTGGCACAAGTCAAATGTGAGATATCATGGGTTACTTCAAAGACACCATGAGCACCTGCACCTTTGGCGTGTACAACACGTTCAGGAATTCTTTCGCGATCAAAATGGGCTAGCTTGTCAATCAAGTGGAAGTCTTGGATAAGGCTAAAAAATAAAACAGATATTTTTAAAGTATAATTATGGTATATTGAGAAAGCAAAGTCGATAATATTGATAGTATGATATTTTACACTGGGCCAGAAGGACCTGCGGTGGTGGATGTTTGGTTATTGTGGACTGGGTTTCCATTACTGGTGGTCAAATTACCAAAGCTGGAAGCAGAAGGAGCATCAGAAGGGTGTTGAAAAGACATTTTTTTTAAAGAAAATTTATTTGTATAAACCTTGTTATAGAAGCGGCGATGAAATTATCTGTTAAAGTTCACTAAAGGTGCTTTTGAATTATAATTGCATTTATGGCTGAAACTTGTGTGCAGAAATGGAGTCTATTTATATATATTCTGGGCCAACTCATTATTAAAAATATGTATTGTTGCTTACTTTTTTACAACAGCGTGTAAAATTATAAGATTATTTGTCTTATAAATTAAATGGAGTCCATGGACCGCTAAATGCGATTAGCCAACGTGGTATGCTGCATAATTACAAAAATGCTGATTTGAATTGAGGCATTTATTCTAGTAATTTTGCCTCAATTACTACTTGTAATTCAGTAAGCAGTATGTGATTATTAATAAATCTTTAAGGCTACACAGAAATTCTCTATTTTTAATGAAGGGCTATTAGGCTTATCAATATTTTCTTTCACAAATGCAAATGGTAATTAACTATCAATTATAGCCAACTTACATAAGCTTTTTTATAGCTCATGATCTTTGGGCAATTTATGCTGCGATATTTAATTTATCTTTTTATCAAATGATATTATTTAATTGCACAAAGCTCTACTTTTTAATTACAGTGGTATTATTTGCTAAGATTGCTAATCCATTTGATTCACTTTTCGTGCTTTAGTCATAATTAAATTAAATCAAATCAAACTTATAGGCAAATAACATTAATTGAATTGAATTGATTGGAGTTTCTTATTGCAAGAGGAACTTTTTTTCCTTTGAATTTTATTTGTAAGTAAAATTAGCATATTTTATTGGCTATGCTATTTAATCAATTTGATAATATGCTTTATTGAATTTAAAACATTAATTAAATTATAAGTTAAGGAAAAATTTAATAGAAAATGTTCCATCCTTCAAAAGGATCACCCAATTATTAGAAACTCATAAACTAAATACTGTGACTTTAATTATTAAAGCTAGAAGTCACAAATGATTACTAATATTGAATACCATTATCATTGGTCCTTTTTTAGTTAATCTAATCACCACTCCAACCTCGACAATTTGGACTT
>LSSN01005197.1:0-20599 GCA_001970855.1 Smittium culicis | reverse complement strand
CTCCCCCCCCCCCCCCCCCCCCCCCCCAATTCATCCATTTTTACTATATCCCCCTTGTTATATTCCCATTCACAATAATCCCGCAAAAAAAAAAAATAGCAATAATAAGCATCGCCTTTTTTATTATACATCATTATAGCTAATATACACTATAGTAAAATAATATAATTAACCATCTTTTCAATATCTTTTTATTTCAAAAATTCACGTTTATAATATATATATTTTTTAAACCAAAACGTCAAATATATTTAATGTTTTTATAGTCATGAGCAAAAAATCTTTTTTACCAACATGCATAAAAAGCGGGAAAAAAAAAAAAAACGTTTATATTAGCAGTATATAGCGGCATCCTTCTTTTTTTTTTTAATAAAAAAAGAGCAAGTTACGAAGACTGTACAGGAACAATACCATAAGATTTAAAAAAAAAAAAAAAAAAAGGTAGAAACATGCGATTTAGAAAGTATAAGCAAAGTTATATGCAACAACTACGCGCAATACTTTTCTGAGAGAGAAAGGGGGGCGGGTGGGGCGTGTTACTGTAGATTGCGGATAATTTCTGCTTGTGCGTCGTAAGCGGCGGACAGATGCAGCAGCTGGATCTCGAGCTTTTGGGTAGTGGCGCGCAGCTCGCTAATCGAATTATCTGAGCTGGCTGTGGCTGTGGTAGCGGCAGGTGCGGGTGCGGGTGCGGGTGCGGTTGCGTTTTGTTGCTGTTGCTGTGGCTGTGGCTGTGGCTGCGATCTGCGCAGCGTGTTGAGGAGCTCGTCGAGCTCGTTGATGCGCAAGTGCATGTTGTCGTGGACGAGCTTTGGGATATCGGTGCTTGACATTATTATATACGTATTTCTTTTTTTAATTATTTTATTCTATTTTTTATTTTTTGGATGGTGCAGAGGGTTGATACGCTGACAAAAAAATAGATAATACCTCCCACCTTTTTTTTTTTTTTTTTAATAGTTGAGTTTTTTCTCTGTTGATGTGATTATAAGGAGAAAGTTTATATTCTGCTATAATAAAAAATTGAGAGCGATGGTTGGCCAAATCAATTGTAGAATAATTATGATAGGGCACTAAATTATATTTGAGCAAAAAAAAGGAAAGTAAAATAAAATAAACTATATTCAATTAAATAGAGGTTCAATAGATAGAGTATAAATATTATATATTTGAGAAAATAAAAGTAAATTAAAAAGTGAGAGAAAAGTATCTATAACAAGCAAGCGGTGGGGTTAAATATATATATGGAATAAAGAGATGAAGGGGTGAGAGAGAGGGCACATAGAAAGATTATTTGGAGGTGACGTTGAGGATGTTTTTAGTGCGTTCTGATTTGAAGGGAACGGCGCCAGGTTTGCTGTGGGCTCTGACATTGTTCTCTTTTGTTTTCCTGGACGCGATCATGTCGCGTTTGGTGAGAGTAGCTTTGCGAATATCTCTAGGCAGGTTGCGCTGGCGCAAGATTTTGCGGACTTGGGGCAAGTGGGAGAATTTCGATTTGACGGTGTCCATGTACTCGAGCTTCGAGCGTTCGCGGTTTGATTTCGAGCCGACGCGCTGCGAGGCTTGGGCGCGCCAGAGACGCAAGTTTCCGTCGTCACTCGCGGATAGGATGAATTTGTTGTCGCACGAGAACTTTGTTGTGAATACGCGCTGCATGCGTTTTGTGTGGTAGACGTCGCGCGAGTGGCCGCTTGCGGTGTTGAAGATGCGGATGGTGCGGTCGTAGCTGGAGGTGACAAGCTCTGCGCCAGTTGGGGAGAAGTCTACGTCCATAACGGCAGAAACGTGGTCTTTGAGGACGTTTGTTGCGTGGTCCATTTTGCGCATATCGAACAGGTACGCGTTGTGGTCTTCGTTAGCGGCAGCGAAAATGAAGGGTTCCATCGGGTTCCAAGAGAGAGCATTAGACTTTAAGCTCATAGTAAGCTTGACTATAGGGGTGGACATGCGGAGGTCATAAAGAACTATGGTTCGGTCAGAGCCGGTACTTGCTAGTACGTTTACTTCAGATTGGTTTAGTTTTACAGAATTGATAGTGTCGCAGCCATAGGCCAAGTTGAGGATTGGTTGAGAGCGGTTAACGTCCCAGATAGAAACTTCAGAAGAGCAGGTAGCAAATTGGGAGTTTGAGCGATGGTGGTCTATTCCCAAGAAGGCTTCTTTGCCAGAGTATACGGAAACGGGTAGGATATGGTCAGTGTTTGAAGCGTTATGGTTTAATTGGTTAATATCATTCTGGCTGGGTTCGTTCTGATCAAGAGACCATATTTTAACGGTCTTGTCAGTACCAGCAGATATGAAAGAGTTGGTAGTTTCAGGGACAACAATGATTCCAGAAACTAGGCCTTGGTGGGCATTAGCTTTGCGCCATATTGTAGCTTGGTTGGATAAAGACCAAGCACGAATCTCACCGTCGCCAGAACCAGAGTACATTAGATCCAGTTTCCAGGGGTTTTTAGCAAGGGCGTATACACCGTCGATATGACCATCCAAACTGGCCAAAAAAGGTTTTGCGAACATTCTTTCGAGTTTTGCAGCACGTACGGCTCTTGTATATTCTCGGGGTTTTTCGAGTGGATGCAGTTCAGGGTCCAAGTTTCTCTTAACTTTATTAATATCAGAAGTTCGCTCGCGGACATGGTCGGCAGAACTCTTGGACAGCATTTTAACCTTCATGTTTGAATATTTAGAACTGAAATATATAGATTGGGAGATTTTATGTAACAGGAATTTAATTAAATTGAGAATGAAAAAAAAGAAAGGAAGGAAGGAAGGGAAGGAAGGAAGGAAGGGAAGGAAGGAAGGGAAGGAGGCACGGTATATTGATCGTATTATATAGTTATAATATTTTTACTGCAAGTGAAATAGGGAGTGATACAATTTAACTGTGTAATTGATATATGAAAAAAAAAAGCTCGAATACAAAAAAAAACTTTAAACTACGAAAAGTGTATGCTCTTTGAATTATTGACTATAAAAGTTGAATCAAATAATATTCTGAGTACTGAAAATTTTTTTTTTTTTTTTTACGAAATATCAACCAAATTTATTATATATTCTGGTTGGCTAGTTTGTGAGGCAAAATAAATAAATACTATAATCTATTGGCCTATAGTTAGAATTATGGCGTATAAGTTGACTATAGAAAGAGAGAGGTGGCCAATGGGATGTATCTATTTTTCAAATTTAAAAAGGATGATTGCTCGTTAGCCTATGCTTTTTTTTTTGTTGCGCTTTTTTTCATGTATGGAATTTAGGATCTTTTTTAGCTCAGCATAAAAAGTTGTATGAAACTAAAAAAGAAAAAAAGTTCAGCTGGCGATGGCTCCCGTCAGTACTGAGGTTTCGGAGCGGAGGAATAAACGGGAATGCGACATACCGCACAAAAATATACGTTTTAGTTCTTAATATGTTAGCAAAATTAGTAAATAGAAAACACGAAAAATTAAAAAACAGGAATTTCAGGGCGCATTTTAAAAGTTGGCTACGACAGAGCAGCTGATTTACAACATTTCTCATACAGTGATTTTGTCAATAACATCAAAAGTATTAATCAACCTCTCAAACACTCTTGATCTAATAAAGCCTGTAAAGTCTAGATCCCTTTGATTCAAATCATTAGCGAAATATGAGTCACGATTGGTCCAAAATATCAATCTGCATTGGAAATACCAATTAAATCAATTAAAGCGATAATAAGAGGCTCATGATATACAAGAATTGTTCGCATTTTCAAGTATAACTGCAAGTGGCTGGCACTTTTCGTTCTCAGCTATAGTTGGGCAGACCGACTAAAATAAAACATCTATTGGCCAGGTGGTTTTATGCTATAAAAGCAGCAGTAATTCTTTTATAGAAAAATAGGGTGTGTGTGGGGGAGGATATTTATAAGTTATAATAAATAATTGAAGGCTGGAAAGCAAAAGTTTATCATTTTCAGCACCAATCCATTCAAGAAACAGCGATCGAGTAAAAGCGAAACTGAAATCCGTTAGCTCTGTTATATATTCATCCACGTACTATACCTTCGACAATAGCCGAATCCCATACCCATACCTTTTCCTCCAAAAACGAAATAGAATATAAGAATATAAGAATGAGCAGCGTAAAGCCTGTACCATCAGAAAGAGCGCATAACGATGCAGTCGTAGGCAAGAATCGTTTTCTTCTAGCGAATATCAACACACTAGTAGTGTGGGCTATTGGAGCGGCAGCAGGGATTCTGGGACTTACCAGCTACAAAGGCTTTATCTTCTTCGCGGTATTTTGGCTGCTCAACAGCGCAATTCTGATCGCCTTCAAGTGCGGCTTCAAGCATCAGCTGTACTTCAAGGACGCCCTTAGCGAGCTCGTCTACGGCTCAGCGTTCGGTTCACTGCTCACTTACATCCTGGTGTGGACTTTGTTTTA
The DNA here is from genome assembly GCA_001970855.1 of Smittium culicis. Classification (NCBI taxonomy): domain Eukaryota; kingdom Fungi; phylum Kickxellomycota; class Harpellomycetes; order Harpellales; family Legeriomycetaceae; genus Smittium; species Smittium culicis. The sequence continues at coordinate 16,186 of LSSN01005197.1, read as the reverse complement.
TGGACTAATTTATATCTACGAGTAGAGATTAATGTTTATTTCTAATACAAATACCATTTTACTATTTATTTCACGCTTTTACAACCCAGATGGCCCAATGGTACGCCTTCGTTACGGCCAACACTTTCAGTCTCTTGTGAATTTTTTTTTTATAGTCAGATTAATAGAGTTGAATGTGTATTTATTTATTTTTTTACTCTGGTCCAAAAAGAAATAAAAAATTACAAAATAAACCAGGCTAGTTGAAGGCTTTAAACCGCTAGTATTTTTGACTGTATATACTAAACGCACTCATTCTCACCACCCACTATAAAAAACTGCACATAATGTCAAAATATTCTACGCAGCTTTAATGTTGAAAAACTTAATGGCAGTACGCAGTTAGCGGGCTAAAAGTTCATAGCTTGGATATCTGACACCAGCAGCCGCGCTCATTCTCTCAAATTCGCTACTTCTGCTCGAAACTCATCGCATATTTGCCCTCTATAACCCTGAAATGCATTAGTAGTACAATACAAGCATGTAATCATCGCTCTAAAATCTTCAATGATTTAATTGCGGCTTTACCCCCTATAATGCTTCTATTTCCAGTTATGTTTTACATCTTGCAATTATATCCAGTTTAGTCGGCGCTTACAATTGCTTAAAAAAACCCCTTCAAAAAGCACTTTCTCTATACTGCGTTGTATTGTTATTCTCGCTAAAGTCCTCTATAAGATTATCTTTCTTATCTATTTAAGTGTATACTACAAGTCCGTTATCTCTCTCTCCCTCTCTCTACTCACGAGCTATATTTTTATTGTATCTATAAGCAACCGCTTACTCTAATATCCACGTCTTTTTATTCCATATTCTCTGTTTTATATACAATTAATAGTTGCTATATCTCATACTACCAAAGTCAATAATGCTATCTTACTCCTCAAAGTGCATTAAACCCCGCTCCTTTTCAAAGTTCAGGTACGATACATGCCTGCCTCACATATACTCACCTCGCACTCTTTAAAATTTTCTGCTATTAATTAACTATACAACCTATTATTTCTTTCATAATAGCCGCAACATCACCATCCCCACCATCGGCTCGAAAGCAAAGCTCCTCATCAATGGTGAATTCATAGACTCACAAGCTGACACTTTCACTAAAGTCATCAACCCTGTAAGTCTTTTTTATCCCCCCCCCCCCATACACTTGCTCAACTACTTTCATTGCCCATAATAAACCCCCTCCCAACCTTTTCACTAAATTTTTACATTTAGTATACTCTCTTGATTTTTTGTTCTATATATTCAATCACCCCCCTTTCTCCTTACTATATCTACTTAGGCCACCCAAGAAGTCGTCTCCCTTGTCCCACAAGCCACTCAAAAGGAGCTCGATGAAGCTGTTTTGTCCGCCCAACATGCTTTTAAAACCTGGAAAAAGACCTCTATCCTTTCAAGACAAGGTGTTATGCTCCGCTTCCAGCACCTCATCCACGAACACCTAGTAATTACTCCATCCCTCTCCCCTTTTCTCGCCCTCTCTACCTCAACCATACCTTCCTCTCCTAAACTTATTACACCTATAAACACAAGAAATAAAAAAAAATCTTTGTTTTGTTCAATTTTTTTTTTTTTTGCTAATAGGATACTATCGCTAAGAACATCGTTACCGAACAAGGAAAAGTTATGAATGATGCCCGTGGTGATGTTACCCGCGGTCTCCGTAAGTCTATCGCCCTTTTAATTTTCTGCCCTCAGTTTTTTATTATTCTCATTTGACCTTTTTGCCTTTATTTTAAATTGATGTAGAGGTCGTTGAAAATTTGGGTGGTTTGCCTGATTACATGCTAGGAACTAGACTTGAAGTTTCCAGAGACATGGACACTTACACTGTCAGAGAACCATTAGGCGTTGTCGGTGGTATCTGCCCCTTCAACTTCCCTGCCATGATTCCGCTTTGGGTATCACTCAATCCCCCCCCCCCCCTCTTGCTTATCTCTAATTTTATACTACTCGATTAATAAATAAAATCACTAATATCTTCCTATTACTTTTAGATGTTCCCTGTCGCCCTTGCTACAGGAAATACCATGGTTTTAAAACCCTCTGAAAAAGATCCTGGTGCTGCTTTGATGCTCGCTGAACTAGCCATCGAAGCTGGTATTCCAAAGGGTGCACTTAACATCGTTCACGGCACTAAACCAACAGTAGAATTCATGATCAATGACCCTGCAATCAAAGCCATCTCATTTGTTGGTGGTGATGCTGCCGGAAAGGCTATCTATACTGGTGCCACTGCAAACGGAAAACGTGCTCAGTGCAACACCGGTGCCAAAAATCATGGAATTATTTTGCCTGACGCCAACAAAGACCACGCTATCAATGCCCTAGTAGGTGCCGCTTTTGGTGCTGCCGGTCAACGCTGCATGGCTCTCAGTACCGCCGTTTTCGTCGGTGAATCTGCTGAATGGATAGATGAATTGGTCGAAAAAGCTAAATTGCTTAAAGTTGGAAGTGGCTTCAACCCTGATGTCGATGTTGGCCCAATGATCTCTATTGACGCTCTTAAACGCGCTGAATCTCTTGTTGAGTCTGCTAAAATTGAAGGTGCAAACATCATTCTTGACGGTCGTAACCCAACAGTCGAAGGCTTCCCTAACGGTAACTTCCTCGCCCCAACTATTATCGATAACGTCACTTCAAATATGCAGTGCTACCAACAAGAAATCTTTGGCCCTGTTCTCGTTATTTTGCGCGCAAATACTCTCCAAGAAGCTATTGATATTGTCAACTCTAATAGGTACGGAAACGGATCTGCAATCTTCACTCAATCCGGTGCAAACGCACGCTTGTTCCAAGAAAATATTGAGTCCGGAAACGTCGGTATCAACGTCCCAATCCCTGTACCCCTTCCTATGTTCAGCTTCACCGGAAACAAAGCCTCATTCTTCGGCGACACCAACTTTTATGGAAGATCTGGAATCAATTTCTACACACAACTCAAAACAATCACCAGTTTATGGAGACACGAAGATGTTCAATCATCTAAACCATCTGTCAACATGCCAACAATGAAATAGTTTTGTTTTTTACACTCCCACCTTTTCACCCTTAATTCTTGACCTTTATTACTTTTATATTGTTATAAATAAACTTTTTTTTATCTTATTGAGCTCTGATAATGTGACCTCTCCTCTAATTAACCTCGATTTTATTTAAAAAATTTTATTGCTAGAAAAGAAATTGAATTATTTTTTATTTTTCGAATGGTTATTACAATTTGAATTATTTTAATATGCAAGCGTCCTTGATCCAATGCCATCAAGATACGGAGGATCTAGAGTCCCTGAGGGGAAATGGTTGATAATTTATATATATTATTAGCTCTTTTTTATAGTATGTACATTATCAATAGATTCACCGTTTAAAAAAAAATAAAATTATACAGCAAGCGAATAAAGCACATAAAAATATAAAAATATATATATATTCAATAAGCATCAATGCAAAAGATATACCATTTAGATCCGCTATATATATACAATAAGATAAGCTCAAAGCCGATGGTATATTAGCGACGGCTAGCATTCTGGTCATAGATTAATTCCTTTTTTTTTTTACAAATTTTTTGCCAAGTAGGAATGAATTTTTTATATCATATAAATAAAAAAAAAATAAAAAGTAACTTGTCTCAAATTCATCTGAAAACATCCAGCACGAATAATAATAAACCAAATAAGGACTGTGGAGATTAAAATTGTTGAATACGCTTTAGTCATTCGCGCATTCTCATTTTATTGCCTAAAAAATTTTATTTTTCCTTAATAATAAAAACCTGTTCAAGTTATTTCAAGATTATTATTATTATCGTTGATACTAAAAGTAATTGATGATTTAAAAAGTATCGAAATATGCTGGATCGATGACAATACTATAAATATGTATTAAAGTGAAATATCTAGCTAAATATTAATAGGGTTTTCTTGTGGTATATCAAAGAAAATAAGTGCATATAATATTCCGAATTTTCACATTAAAAAAAAATCGAAAAAAATTGGTAAAATATGAATACTAAATTTATTTATCTATTTATGATTATACTGACTATTCTTTTTTCATAAAGCTAGCATTAATTTTACTTGATTTATGTCTATTCCTATAAAAAAAAAAAAAAGGCAATTCTTCCTTCTTTGACCAACAAAAAGAAAATTTTTAATAGTGGCTATAAAACTATATTCTTAATGGGCGCGAAACTTGCAAACAATGTTAATTTTATCTTTGTTTCCAAGTTACAATAATTAATGTCTAGAATAGATACTCAGCCTATAGAAAAAATAAAAACTAGAGTTTATTTATTTTTTTTTTGTTTGATAGATTACCTTTAACAATCCTTAGACCGTTCTCAAATTATATGTAAACTTTGGTCTGTGAAGTTTATGGATGAAGGATCGGAATAAGTAAGATTAGTCAAAAATTAGATACCGATATTTTTTTATTATAAATAAAAGTTATTATCTTACAGGGCATAATAAAAATCTAAAAATAACTACTATTTTTAAAACATAAAAATTATATGGTATATATTCGATCGTACTATAGGTATGCTTAAAAAAATATTAATCAAAAAATCCACATATTACTTGTTTCAAGTAATGATATATATTATAAACTAGCCATAAGCCCAACCTCCGCATCCACAACGTAGAAACGAACTGTTAAGTCTAAAATAAAAAAAATAAATAAAGCATCTAATTTTTTTGGCATTCCAAGAAGAAAAAAAACACTATTTCGAAATTATTAAAAAGTTTTTTTTATTTAAATAATAAAAAAAGGTTACTGAGTTTATTGAAAGTGACTCTAAATTGCATATTTATATATATATTTTTTTATTTCTGCGATGATACTACTAGCTTTTTTTTTTAATCGGTAAATTTTTATATTACAAAAAAAAAAAAAAAAAAAAACTTGTAATAAATAGAAAAAAAAATCATAATGCATATTTTATAAAATTAACAAAAAATACTGTTAGGTCTATAAAGATTTTATACAAATCTCATATTAATTTAGTTTGAATATGCATTTATAGCATTGCAGTAAATTTGAATAATAATAAAATTTGCAGTAAAAGAATTTATAAACGATATTTAAACTTTTTTTGATGTTGATTATACTCAAAGCGAGAGCATAAATACTTTGGATTTTATCCTCATTGAGAATATTCAATTATAATAATTTTTCGATTATATACACCACTCCATCTCATATTTTTTAAAAGCGTTCCAACATTTGTTTTAGCAGTATAATTTATCTTTTTATTACGTGATTTTGGTTAATAGTCCTTACATAGTTTATTAGTACCATTGAATCAATCCTGAGCTTCTTTAAAATAATAATTTGAAAAAGCTTATTCCCATTAAATTAAATTTAGTAAAAGTTCCTTGAGACTAGATATTTTATTTGGGACCATTATAAACCCTATATAGATCAAATTTAATACGCATTGCCAATTCAAAAAAAAAAAAAATCATAACTGTTAGTAGAAAAAAAATGTTTAGGAACCAAAATTCAAATGAAAGATCTTTGAATTGTTTAGAATGTGGTTCTGAGATTTGTCAGCAGCTTGATGAGTCTGCTTTTAGCGTAACTAGGACGTGTTCGGCGTGTTTAAACCAAACCCCTAGTGGTAGCAACAGCTATCGCCGCAGCCAGCCTAGTGAAATTCCTGAAAGAAATGATGATCGTGATGTAGTCCAAAGAAAAATGGCGTTCAATGCGCGCTCTCGAATTGGTAGGTCATCTGAACAAATGGATGACGAAAATGATCAAGATCTAACTGTAATAACCGGCATCCCTGAAAATAGCGCTACTTCTGCTTTGACTGAAGGCGACTCTGACGAATTTCGTTATGTAGATATTCGGACAAATAGCTCGTCACAAAACAGCTCAAACCATGATAACCAAATTGTGAATAGCGTTTTACCTGGTGATGGCACTATCAGTAGTCAATATCAGTATATGATTCAAAGGATTGAGTCAATCGGAGAAAATAGCATATCTTCTTACGACAGTCAGGTAGGATCAAGTCCTCCTCAAGATTATGATGGGAGTATCAGCTCTAATAGCCCACCTCATCAAGATGAAAATACGCCTAATGGTAACAGAGTTGAACATTCAGAGATATATCGGAATCCAGAACAATTTTATAGCTATCAGCGCCGAATATTCAGTTTTGGCGCTGCTCAAGTAGGGTCTGAACGTATCAGCGAGAATATCAGTAGATCAATTTCCCAAGGAAATTATGTTAGAAGCGTCATTAATAGAATTCGAGATCACGAATATGATGCAGATGCTGAGAGAAGTCGAGATATTTCGGGCACAACAAGTCGAGACGAAAGATCATCACAATCAAGCGAATCTCATTCTGAAGCTAATGAAGATCAGATTATACCAAATTATGGCCAGCAGGATATGCAAGTTGAGTTCCCTATTTCTATACTTAGAAGCCTATGTGTATTCTTTTTCAAAAGAAGGAGGCAATTGGAATCAGAGGCAAATGGAATATCATACCAGAGCAATTATTTAAGACAATATATGACGCAAAATACACATATGGATGGAAATTCTAATACAGTACCTAACATCGGCACAGTAAATACTTTTTCAAATACTATCAGGGATGCCTTTTTTCTATCTTTTCGCGGGTCTAGACCTCTCAGGAATATTCCCTCTAATTTATCGGATAGTACTGTTATAGGGGATAATAACCACACCTTTCGAGGAAATGGGAATATGGAAGAAACAAGCCCGATGACGAGAACAAATTCTCGATCAAGCATTAGTGCAGGTCTTTTGAGCTTACAGCGAGGGGCAGGAAATCCGACTCCAAGTCTAGTCGATCGATTAAACTCGACTAGTAGAAATAGTTTTTTCATAGAAACAAATAGCAGTAATGGGCTCTTGCTATTAGAGGTACGAGAAGAAAGCTATTTAGAATCGATGCATGGATACTTTGCAAACAAAGCAAGCTGGAGGAATAAGGCCATATTCATAATAATAGATTTGGAAAGAATCGGCGCACTTTCTGAGCTCATTGATAATCATGAATTTACCATGAAGTTCAGTAGCACTACGAATAAGGTATTTTTCAAGTCAATAAACGAGCCTATTGTGACGCGATTTGAGGATATAGTGACAAATGTCTACAGAGAATCGCATCTGCGGTATTTGCGCTTTGTGGATGATGTAGGGTTATCTGGGGAAATGGATGAATATTACTTTCCGATAATAGATATTTTTCAGCCTAATGGATTGTTTCTTGGACAGCCAACGCAAGGAAACTCGTTCTGTTTAACTAGAGAAACGGATGCTATAGTGGAGATTGCGTCTCAGTGCATCTCATTTGAGCTTATAAGACTGGATTTAAAGGTGCCTGATGGATTTGTATTTGGCAGCTGTGATGACATTCCTAAAAACATTCTGTATAAGATTTCAACGTATGTTCCAAATAGGACACATGCGGTGGTATCAAATCTTAACTTGAGAGGAATTAGGCTAGAAAGATTTACAGGCTCAAGCGGTGACAAAGTCATAACAAGCAATAAACTTAGTATCTCTGATGGGGATTTAATCAGACTATTTCTGACTGACTCAAATATACTGCAATTTTTTTTGAACAAGGGTAAATGTGTAAGTGTGTACATTATTAAAGAGTTTAGGAAACAAATCAGGAGCAGACTTAACAGGAAAGCCCTTGGACTGGATGAATTAGACTGTGCTTTCCCGAAAGCAAACAAAAAAAGCGTGATAAAAATTTCAATAGGAGATCCAGAGATAAGAGAAGCTAAAGAAAGTATTTTGGACAAAATATGTTTCGTGGTCAATGGGAACTATATTAATAAGCTCTGTGTTGACAAATTCCTTGTTTTCTTTACTATGATCGACATTGAAGATGAGTATTTTAACAGGTTTGACGAAATGACAGACGATCAGCTAGACGATTTGGTTATATCTAACCATACTAATTTACAACACGAGCCTATATGCTATGTCAGGCTGGATGAACCCTCTAGCTACCGCCATATATCTCTGTTCACAGACAAGTTGCACTTTAAGCACATCTACATAAAAGTGATATCGACCACAGTTTTTGAGCCAACACCTCTTTTAATAAGCAAGTCTAGCAACGTTAACAGGAATAATCTTGTACTTTATGACGAATTGGAAGGGACGGCGGCTATGCCCCTGATATTTATTTCGGGGAATAACCTTTCAGACGTCAACTTTTTCTAGCATTCCTACTTAATGATTTGCATAAATAGAGTTATAGCCTTGACAATTTTACTAACTTTTATAAAAGAGATTAACAAAATATTTTAACGCCGCATTTATAATATATAACATTAAATTTACATTTAAATAAAATACTTTTGTTTTGTTTTGTTTTTGGTTTTGATTTTTTTGTATAAAATAAACCGAATTAATAAAATATAATAATGTTCTCTTTACAATTGTATCTTTTTATTTATTTATTTAAAATAAAGATTTTTACAAGTTAAAAGCAAAGCTTAGAGTATGAGTATAAATATAAGTGTAGGAGCTGAGTTTTTTTTTTTATCGATATCATACTTGAAGATAACTGCATGTTGAATTTTTTGCTTACAATATCATATTGGATACTGAATAATTCATCGAATGAAATTATCTTGAACTAAAATAAAGTTTTGGGGAAAATTAAAAGCTCGACATTCTCCTTGATTCTGCGCGGTATAGGTACTAGCATCTATATTGCAATAGAGTTTAATAGTCGGTTGAAGAACTAATTTCAGGATCTTTTAATAAAATTTTATATTACTCTTTACTCTAAATTCTAGAAATATAAAAGGTTTAAACTTTTGTATTTCAGCGAAAGAACATCATTTACAGATGTGATTGGCTTAGAATGTAGCAAATCATGGTGATGAATTTAGTAAATAGATAAAAAACAATTAAATAGTGGGGTTTTATTTGACGATGAGTTAAATAAGCGCGACTAAATTCCAATGTATAGCCAATTGCATGCCATATTCTTATACAGCTGTTTAGTGAATAATTTTCTGCGAAAAACTGCAAATTTAACTGAAATCGAACTTTTACTTTAATCATTTGAATTTGATGCTTTTATTGCTCTGTAATTTTAAAGCGATTATTAGAAAATTCGATGTACTCTTACTCTTACTCTTCAGATACCATTTCAACTCTATAATTCGTAGCTATCTTTTATAGGATTAACAAATATGGTAGTAGATGGTCGGCGCGATTGCTATTTCTTTCAAAATTCAAATTGCTTCAAAGTATGACTATTTTATACTTTATTTTATAAGAATGAAAGCTAAAATTTTTGAACTATTTTTGAGAATTAGCCACAATTATCACTCATTTACTCGCGTTTTTTAGAAATATTAGCACTAACACTCTTTTTTTTTTATCGCTACTTACCTCTTTCGGATATAGGGAAATACTTGTTCGTTTCGACATTGCCAAGAAGCAAAGAATTCAAAAATATTATGTCCCGAATTTTCAATTAATAAAACTTGTACAATAGATGATTGCAAAAAACTACATTCTGCTTTCTCTCCCGGATTTCAGGTAATATAAAATTAAATTGATTAGAGAATTTTGTTGTTATTTTAAAACATATAAAAGTATCGAATGTTGGCAGTATATACCAAAGTACTTTTCTAAATCAACTATATTACTTTATGTTTATTTTAATCAGCTTTTTTTTGTATTATAGACATCAAACTCCAAAGGTCTAGACAATAATGGCGAAACTTCTTCGATTAGCGATACGTTTTGCTTTTGGGAAAAGAATGGGGGTTGTTTGCGGACCGATTGCATGAAAAAACATATGACCCCTGAGAAGAAGTATACGAAAGCTTTACATTCACGCGAAAGCTCAAAAACCAGTATAGAATTAAGTGATGCATTAAACAGCAGTAATTCTACCTCAAATGGAAATACTTTGACTTCAAATATGTTTAGTACCCAAATGATAAATAATCCCACAAATATTCTAAAAAACAGTTTTAATACTCCTGATTTGAATAATAGTGGAGTAGATAAGCCTGTCGCAGCCAGCAGCTTTAACTTCAACAGGGCCTTAATTAGCCCTAGTGAAGATAAATTCAATGTTAATATAGATAAAAATAACAGCTTTACTAAAACAGGATCACATTTACTTGGAAGAGGGAACAACGTTCAAAATATAATCCAATTAGAAAAAGATAAAAAATTGAGCGATTTAGTATCAGCTAAACTACCTTTGAATCCAGCAGTACCAGACCATTCAATTATGCCGCATAACCACATTAAAAATATATTTAACAAGTCAATTCTTGGTAAATCCGGTGCTTCTAATACTGATATGTTTGGTGCTATCTCAAATAAATCAAAAACAACCGCGAGTTCCTTAAATATTGGCGCGTTGACAACAGGCGTAGATAAACTTAAAGGAAATGCAAATGCAAATAAACTTAAAGGGATACCGGGTACGCTGCTATCGAAAAACAAAAAACTTGGCAACAGTGTGTTATCGGGTATAAACAACAAACGTGGGATTGGACAGCTTATTGATGCATCAAAACCGAGAGTTAAGGCAAAGAAGCAAGCGGAGAAAGTTGGAGAGATTAAGGTCAAATCGCTTGCTGAGATTCTTGCAGAGAAGAGGGCTAAGAAGGCGCTTGCAAATACTGAGAAGAGTGTAGCTAGTATGGCTCCTCCTGCTGCTACTGATGCAGCTAAAGCTACAGCTACAGCTTCTATGCCGTTGTGGCAGCAAGGTGCAAGTAAACTATTTAGTGGCGCACAATCTGAAGTGGCTATGAAATTAGCAGTATCACAGACTCCAAAAACCACAGTTGGCGGTGGTGATAGCAATAATTTAGTGCCAGGAATAGTGCCAAAAATTGATGGGGATGTTAGGAATATGGGAGGAATGCTTACCGACAGCGAAAATTTATCTGGGATTCCGCCAATTACTAGTTTAAACCCAGCAGCTGTCAGACCAGAGAATCATTCGAGCATTAGTGGGAACAGTTTTGTTAAGAGCGCATCCACATCAAACATGCAAGTAGACAAGAGCAATATAGGTACTATTTTTTTTTCTTTTTATGTGTGAAAGATTGGGTACGATAATAAAACGATTTTTTAATGGGGCTATATAAAAATGAATAGAAAATGAGAAACGAGATTTGGTATTAAAGAGTTTTATTAAGCTGCAACAATTGGCCAATGAAACGCCGAAAAGAGGTAATTCACAAAATATAAACTTTTTTTATTTTATTTTGTAATTGCCAAAAATAAAAACGTGTTTCAATTATGATTTTTTAAAGTAGATTTTGAATTGGGAGCGGGTAGTAGTAGTGGCGGAACTGGTGCTGGTGAGAGAGAAAGAAAAGTTAGGGGAACAGAGGATGACAGCAGCTGTGGTTTATATTTGGGAGAAAAGCATGCGGTTGTCGATGGAGGAGAGAGGGAGGATCGTAGAGGTTATGCGGATAAGAAGTGTTTTTCAGAGCTTGGGATTGATTTTGATAAGGAGCTGTATAGTTTGGATAACGACCCAGTTCTTTGGAAGCCGTTAGAGTACTAGAGCTTTAATTTTCTAAAAATTATTAGACTTATACATTTCCAAGATAATTTTCTATTTAAACAAAACGCAATTGAATATTTATTTGTAATTTTATTTTTTGACTACTAAGGAATTTTTATAATAAATATATGGAGGGGAATAGAGCATGTAAACACAAGAGAGTAGATATGTAAGGAGGAATAGGGAAAGAGAGAATTGGGTGTAGGGTTTGAGTATTTATGTTGGGGGAGGTGGATAATAGTAAAAATAGAAAAGAGAGAGTGGGGGAGATTATAGGGATTGTTGTGGGAGGGCAGAGGTGTTGGGGGCAGCGAACTGTTGTTGCTGTTGTTGTTGTAGCATTTGCTGTTCTTGTTCGTACTGGATCATGACTTGCTCCTTGTCGGATTCGAGCGCGAGTGGGAAGACGATGAGCAGAGCGGCGGTGGACAAGAACCAGGCGATTTTTCCAGCGATTGTAAAGCCGAGCCCGGCTAAGGCGACGGAGTTAGCAACGGTGTTTGATATTTTTGAGCGGGTGGAAGCAGGCACGACGTCTTTTAATGCAACAATACGTTCGTAGAGGGACTCGTCAACGAGACTGTCGAAATCGTCATCGTCATCATCGTCGTTTTCTGAGGAGTTTGCGCTATCGTAGTCGGAATCGCTGAGTGCTTCGGGATCGGTGACGAAGCCATCTTCGGAAACGTAGTCGGGATCGAGCTCTTTAATCTGCACCATTTTTTTTTCAATATTCGATGTCTATTATAATATAAATGTACTTGCTAGCAGGAGCTTTAATTTAGAGGCTACAAGTTTTAACAAAGATTAACTCAAAAAAAATTTTCTACTCTATCTTTTGATCTGATAATTAAAATGTTGAAAAAAAGCTTATTTTTAAAGGTTTGGGTACATTGATTAGCCCCAAATAATAGTTTGGAGGTGAATTATTGGAGGCTTATATTTGATCAATTTTGGCCAACCAACCAATGCTGACAATTTAGAATCTGTTGGTTGAACATTTCCTCTGCATTATTACATTTATGTACCTATAGCTTTATTTTTTTTAAATGGAGTGTGATTTTTGAGCTGATTTTGATTAGAGATGAACGCTCAAACTTGCGTAGAACATACACATATGTGTGTGTATTTTGTAGTTTGGCGTAATTTTGGTGTAGTAGTTCGCGTAATCTCAAGCCAGTAATTGTGGCCAATGGATGTTCCTGTATACAACAAACATGAGCCCTTAATCCTCATCCGCCAATTGATGGTCAATGAACCATTATTGGGCTGGATGGTTGGCCCTGTCGATATTTCTAAGGTCTTTTTTGAGCTTAGCATGATTGCTGCCCATTAGTCACGTTTTCTTTTTGTTTTTTTTTTTTGCATTTTTGTTTTGTTTATATTTGCGCGAAGGGAAGAAGAGCCGAGTCAAAAGAAGGTTAAGAAGCACTGTGTAAAACTTAATCTGCCTTAATATTTTTGGTTAAACGCTGCTTAACTCTCCGCCCATCTCCCAAAAAAAAAAAAAAACAACCCGAGTTCCAGGTAAGCCCTAAAAAAAATACAGAGCCAATTATGCTTTAAAAGCCACAAAGTTGTATGAGAATGTTTTACCTCTTTCATGGGCAACGGGCTTATTTGTTCCCCATAAACCATTCGTCTAATTTTTTAATCTCTTATAACCTATTGGATATATGTTATTTCCCTGCCAATAACTAAGCGAATTTCGGGGATTTAGCACTTATAATAAAGTCTAGTTGGCTAGATTTGCTAGCCAAAACCCCCCCCCCCGTTTTCAAGGCGCTATTCATTTCAAGAGGAAATTGGTTTAATTCGGAGGAAATTCGCTTTTTAAGGGGTTTAATCTCACCACCGCCAACAATTTTTCTAACACTCAAAAAAAAAATTTTGGCCGTTACAGTTTTTCAAAGAACTGATTTTTGTGGACTTTTTACCCTTACGACAAAAATACTTCACAAAACTCGCGGTGATAAATACTCAGTGTAGCCTAAACTTATTATGCAATATACATATATGCGCTCCTTTTAACAGTTCTCTATTGATTACTTTGTCTTCTCTCTCTTTCTCTTTCTAGTATATATACTTAACGCATACTTAATTCCCATCCCTTCCAAGTCGCATGAATTATTAATTCTAGAAACTTCTTTTATTACATATATTTATATCTAACTTCTACTGTAATATTCCCTACTCCTGTTACTTTTATTTTACAAGTGTATACGTATTCACTGCTCTTTTTTTATTATTATATACGACCTTCTATACCACCTCTCTTAATCTCAACATCCTCATTTCCCCCTCCCCTCTATTCAAACCTCTCTTCTTACCAGTTACATTGTACCATCGTCGATTGCAAATATTAAAATACCTTCCATTTTTCTATTCAAGGTCCTCTTTATATTGTAATTAATTGTCTGTTGATTTTATCATACTTTTATAAATGTCTTCTGAATTGCGTGAAGATGTCGTCTCTTCAGCTGTGAGATTCTTATCCGATCCAAAAGTCCAATCTGCCTCTCTGGCTAAACAAGTCTCATTCCTCGAAACAAAAGGTTTAACCTCAGTAGAAATAGAAAACGCCTTAAAACGCGCAAAGCTAGAACTACCTACATCAACTTCATCAAACTCTAGCCAACTTCCATTACCCTTAACCTCCTCCTCTTCTTCATCCGAACTTACCAGAGCCCCTCAAATAGCTTTATCACAATACCAAAACTACCCTGCCCCTCCCCCAAGACCAAAGTATGACTGGAAAGACTTTTTCATTGCCGCTGTTGTTGCTGGTGGTCTCGGTTACGGAATCTACGAACTTACAAAGGTACCTTACTCCCTCTTATTACTAACACTTATCTATTAAATTCTTAAAAACTACAATATTATTATAACTTATCTAAACCTAATCTTTTCTTTCCTTCATTTATAATTCAAACATAGAACTTTTTAATTCCGTACTTTACTCAAAGCTCGAGAAAATTAGAAGAGTCCCAAAACAAATTCAATGATGCCCTACAGAAAACTGACTCCTCTCTCATTGAAATCTCCTCTGCTGTTACTAAAACTCTATCTGCTGTTGAATCCTCAAATGAACAGCTGGCCTCCTCCCTCTCACGCATCGAAAAACTCTTCGAACGTCTGCTTGACGACAATCTCAATAAATCCAACTCTCTTGATGAAAGACTATCCTCCCTCTCAACCTCCATCTCTGAAGCCTCAAACAAAAACTCTAACGTAAGCGACTTACAGTCTGAACTACGCAGCTTAAAAGCCTTAATCTTAAGCAGAAGAGTTCCCCCAACCACTACTTCTGCCTCTGCTTCACCTTCCCCATCCTCACCCGCCCCTACAACCACCTCTACAAACTACCTCTCTAATCCCTCTGCAGCTACCCCTTCATATACTTCTCCCCGTTCAATCAGCCCCCTACACCAGCAATCCCTCTTTAATGCTTCCTCAGCTTCCGCCTTTGCTCCAGAAAATGTTGATAACTCCCCTCAAACTATCACAACTGATCCATCCTCTGCTGTTCTCTCCAGTCTCCAGCAAGATACTGGCTCTGATAACATAACACCCTTGCCATCCACTGAATCTATCCCATCACAGCCTCTAGATGCCTCTGACTCTACAGCTTCATTACCATCCTCCTCATCCCCATCAATCCCTTCATGGCAGCTTGAGTCCTCATAATCCATAATACTATTCAATTATATTTTCTATATTTTACCCCCCCCCCCCATCCAACCTTTCTTTTTATATCAGTAGAAATTATTTAATAAACCTTAATTCTTCAATATTATCTTTTCCCCCCACCTGCTGAAATTTACAATCTACTTATTATTAGCACCATTAAATTCATATCATCTTATATTACGCTAACTTTTTACTGGCACTCAAATTATTGTTGGCTATTTCATTCATTTTTTAGAAAATTAGATAGCGGCCATAATCATATGTGCACCAATAATTATATAGATATTATCTCAAAATAGTCTAACAATACTCTATTAATTGTACAAGTCGTAATATGAATTATAATATCCGCCTTGATGGTCTTAGTTGTATGATTAATTTATTTGTAAAGTATAAATTCGGCCATATTTATAATTTAATATTTATTGTTGAAATTCTTTCATTTTTGAAGTAATTTTCTATTTAAGCTTTATTAAGAATATACTTTAATAAAAATATGACCCTGGATTCGCTTTTTGTGAATCCCAGGATATAAAGTATAATTATTTCTAACCGAAAATAACTGTTAAAATATATTCAAGTTATAATTAAATCAAACAACCCGCTCATTTCCAATCAATAGCTAGTGACAAAAATAATAAAGCGAAAAACGTGATCAATTATTCGCTGGTAATAAAGAACTTGTATAAGCTATAGAAATTTCATATTTCATATATGTACCACTTTAATTGCGAGAGACTAAAATTTCAATCCCTGGCCAATCTCACCATATTTAACTATGGTTTAGTAATTATCACGTCTGCTTTACACTCTGTAGGTCTTGGGCTCAGCCCCAATAGCTCAATTTTTTCCGATAATTCTTAGTGGCTAAGATGTGTCGCT
>LSSN01005195.1:0-12130 GCA_001970855.1 Smittium culicis | reverse complement strand
AAAAAATGCTAGCTTTGTATACATCTAAAGATGTTAGCTGAAAAGCATTTAGGCCATAAAAAAAATTACAAAAATTTTAGATTATCAAAATGCAAATTAAACGAAGTGTGGATATAAAACTTGAAGAAATATTCGGGCGGATTTTTCGGTTGTTAGATTGATCCCATTTCCCTTTAGGTACGCGTCTGGTAGACCAGAAAAGTAATTTATCGGTATTAGACTATCAGTTTTTTTTATACCTTGTACCAAGTTTTCTATTTTTTAGTTTACTTCATTGCATAGTTTGTATTATTTTTTTTCGTACCAATAAGACTCGCTTTTTAAAAAAAGCGTGTATATGTCTGTCGAATTTCGATAAATTAGAAAAAGTTCACAGAGTTAATTTTAAAGGGTGATAGGTTTAAATAAAAATTAAAAATTAAAAAATCAATAAATTTATAATTTAAGGAATCTGTTAATTGCATAGGAAGGGTTTGTTGCTTTTTTTAAATAAAAAAAAAAGCGAAAACGAGAAATTTTTTGTAATTAGCAATTGATAAAACAAAAATTTATATAGCTATACGTCGATTTTCAGCAGGCATGGAGTTGCTGGAGAAGCGCAGAGGGGTTGAGTATAAGAAATTTAGTTTTTTTAACGAACTTGATTTTTCATTTTAAAATTTTACATTATGTTTTAAAAAAACAATCTCTTCGTAAAAAAAATTAAAAGCTATCATTTCACTCTAGTTTAAACTTATTCAAATTTAAAAGTATTATACATCTCCTATAATATGTTTAATGTTTCAAATATAATGATTGTTTTACCGAGAATCATAAATATTCATTATCTATGAGTTTTATAAAATTGTTGGATTTAAATTCCAGCTCAAATAATAAAAATACTTGTTAAAGGCAAATTGAATCACTAATAATAAAAGACGCGCAAAAATCTCGTAATTGAAAAAGGTAATTTCTGCGCAATATAGAATGCTATCGAATTTACTTTATTTAATATTAGAATAATATCTGGTGGTTTTATATTTCCTGTTTAAAATTCTAAAAAATATGTGGCAAGAAAGAATTACTGGAGCGAATGTTCAAATGAATTTTTCGTGCAAAAAAAAAAGCTTATATAATTACATATATTAAAAATCTCAGTGAAGAAAGCGTTATGCTACACTTTTACAATAGATAAGCTGCGACTAATATATCGAAGCATATGATTGAATATAAAAAATAATTCAAATACATGGGACATTGAAACTTTAGTGTTGATTAATATACATCGCTTTAAACTCGCTTGTAAATCGCGACTAATCCAAAATAATAAATAAGTTAGCCATATTAATGGAAGCGATATTAATATCGGTGAATTTTCAAGTGAATATATTCTCGAAGGGCTCAAGAATTTGTTATATTAAGTATATGCTTCATATATTTTAGTAGCAGGATTTATTGGAGATGATGTATTGGTTTTTATATTTTCTTAAATTATTTTTTATACATAAATAAATAAATATATAAAAGCAAGTTGTATCCAAATTTATTGGCAATGATCATGGAACTTAAATGGAGCTTTTATTAGATATTCCTATGGGAAGCGGAACTTTTTTTTTTTAGAAATTATACTAACTTATTTTTATTAGGTAAAGGTATTTTTTGTATCAAATAGCCCATTCTATGATTATTTCTAATAGGATTTAAAAATAAAAGTAATGCTGCTAAGTAGGAAAAACTCAATATGAAAAGTTCCACTCGTCGGTATAATCATTCTTATAATTTTTACATTTAATAATAAAATCACCATACCTTTTTTCATATGAAAAAATTAATTGCCTCTGGAATATTAAAAATCCGTATTTTAGTTTATTATTCGGAGATTAAAGGTTTGATAAAAGAATGTATTTAAGTCATATTTATAGAAAATTTAAATTTTATCTAATATCATCTAAAAAATTCCAAAAAAAACTTTACATATACTAGTAAATAACTTATATTATTTGTATATATAAACTTGAATTTTTGGTTTGTGACCATAAAAATTCTATAAATTTTGATATTCAAATTTCAACGAATTCATCATTTATTTTCATAACTTTTTTATCTAACATAAATACATTCAAAGTAGTAACATTTTGGAAACATATTTATTTATTTTTTTTGAAATCCTCACAAAATTAATGATAGATCTAATGAGGTTCAATATTATTGTAACTTTATTGATATTCGCGGGAAATTTTTTTCTATTTTTTGTAGAACCGTGTGCCAGGTCATGCCAACACAATTTTAGTGAATCTTTCAAAGCCAAGCACAATTTTGAAAAGTCAATAAGACTGTCAAAAGGCATTATTCCATATCACTATGATCTGAAAATTACTCCTGATTTCGACAATTTTACTTACACGGGAAAAGTGATGGTACACATAAATGTAAAAGAAATAACTGATGAAATAACTCTCCATTCAAAAGAATTGAAAATAAATAATGCCAAAATTTTTTTAAAAGGAATTGCGCATGAAATAGACCAAAAATGTCTTAGATTTGATGACCAAGCAGAAACAATAAATATATCAGTTCCTAATTTATTACAGTTGGGATCGAAAGCAATTTTGGAAATTCGTTTTACCGGAGTCTTAAATGATTCGCTGAGAGGGTTTTATCGAACTGATTATACTATCAGAAATAATGAAATCAAATGGATAGCTACAACCCATTTTGAACCTACATTTGCTCGCTATGCTTTCCCATGCTTTGATGAACCTGAATTTAAGTCAACCTTTTCTATAGCACTAAATGTTAGAAAAGGTCTTGTTGGCCTATCAAATGGGAAAGTAAAGAATGAATCCTATAATATAGAAACTGGAATGAATGAAATTATTTTTGAAAAGTCCCCTATTATGTCTACGTATTTAGTCGCTTTTGTAGTAGGCGAATTCGATTATATTGAAGGCATAGCTAAGAGCAGATATAGTAAGCAACCAATCCGGACTAGAATATATACACCTCCTGGCCAAAAAGAATCCGGCAAATTTTCTTTGAGTGTAGCTATTAGAGCAATAGAATTTTTTGAAAATACTTTTGAAATTCCATATACATTACCCAAAATTGATCATATAGCAATAAATAAAACTCCATCAGGTGCAATGGAGAACTGGGGTTTAATAATATATAAAAAAAATTTGTTACTATTGAATGATAGCTTTGAAAATAAGGGAAATGGTTCTACGAGTATTCTAGAAGAGAAAACTGGTGACATAGATAAAAAGAATATTGTAAGGACAATATGTCACGAGCTTGCTCACCAGTGGCTTGGAAATATTGTCACAATGAAATGGTGGAGCGATTTATGGCTAAATGAAGGATTGGCTACGTGGGCAGAGCTCCTTTGTGTCGATAGCTTATTTTCAGAGTGGAACATTTGGGCACACTTTCTCGTTTATAGAAGAACGATTTTTTTAGATGCCGACTCAAAAGATACATCCAACTCTTTGGTATACCCGGTAAAAACCGCTAAACAAGCAAGTGATATGTTCTATGAATTTACATACAATAAAGGCTGCTCTGTAGCCATTATGATGTCTAATACTATAGGAATGCAAAATTTCATAAAAGGATTAAAACTCTACATCGAAAAATACAAGTATAAAAACTCTGATTCCAATAATTTTTTAGAATCATTCAAAAGTATAACTAAACACGACATTAAAGGGATTTTTAATGACTGGATTAACAGGCCAGGAATTCCGCTAATAACAGTTTCAGAGACTAGTGATGGAAAATATTTATTGTTGCGTCAAACTAAATACAAATCAATAGCGAATAATTTTATAGATCCTTCAGAGTCAAGCTGGGAAATTCCTATAAGTTTAGTGTCTAATTTAAATAAAAGAAAGCTATCAAGATTTATACTGCGAAATGGCTCAGCTAAAATAAAAATCGAAAATGGTACTAATCAAAGAAGCTGGTATAAGCTTAATTCTAGAGGTGAATCGATAGCATTAGTCAGATATGACGAAAAATTGCTCAATAGGCTTTACCATGGGATTCTAAACGATGAAATCAATGTTATTGATCGATTAGATATAATTTTAAACACCCATTCTCTAGTATATAATGGATATCACAAAACACCTTTATTTTTTGAACTATTGGAAAATTTTAAAAATGAAAAAAGCATCATTGTTTGGGATGCAATAACATCACTTTTGAAAAAAATTTTGGGTGTATGGGCCACAAAATCCGAGAGCATGAAATCAAGACTGTGTAAATTCCAAGTAAAATTGCTATCACCATTACTAGATATTCTAGGCTTTACTGCAGAAAAAAATGAAAGTGATTTTTCAAGAATTCTGAGAATAAAGTTATTAAGTGTTTTAGGGGTTTGTGAAGATACGAATGCTGTAATAGAATCACAAAAAGTCTTTTCAAGCTTCATTCAAGGGAATCTGGATATTATATATGAGCTTGATGTATCATTTATACTGTTTTGTGTTGGTGTAAATTCTAATGGGGTTGATGGCTATTTAAAAGCAAAAAATCTTTATTTGAATGAAACAACGCATCCTACACTCAAGAAAATTGCATTGGGGGCAATGTTAAGCATAAATAACTCAAAATTGATTCCAATAAGCTTAAACTTAATCCTGTGTGAAAAAATTGAAAAATCAAAAAAACTGGAAATTGTAAAGTGGGTGTCAAAAAACTTTCTACTAGACGACTTGTTTTTGAAATGGGCTTGTAAAAATGAAGAAATCCTAAAAGAAAAGGGGCTTTTTAAAAACAAGGCGTTTTTAGGAGCAATTTATTCTGCAATTTACAAAGTCTCAACCATAGAAATGAAAATGATATCCATGGAACTGATAAAAAAACTAAATAGTAATTTAGAAAAACGGGATATAGACGAAATTAGCGATAAGATAGATAGGAATATCGAGTGGATAGCTAGGGATTATAAGAACATTGAAGAATATTTACAAAAATATAATTAAGTGTTGCTCAATAAGAGCCCAAGTAAAAAAATTAATTTTTTTAATGGGTAAGCAGAGTCAATATTTTTTTCTTAATGTTTTTCAGTATACATTTGTTGAATTGCGTCGAATTAAATAGAATTGAATATTTGATATTGCTAATTTAAATTATTCATGACGATAAACGGTGCTTGTTAATTCAGCTGGCTTTATAAAATAAAAAATGATTCGAAATTAAATTTTAATTTTGTAGGATATCATATCATTTAGAGTTATTGAAAATTAATTTAATACCATTTTTGTTTTTCGGTCATAAAATTATAAACGTTTTGACAGCATTTATAAAAAATAAATCTGATTAAGAGCTATATTAGTAAGTTTTAGAGTTAGATTATTTAGTAATATTTCGGTCAATCATAAATATGCAATGCCTTAGCTAGCAATTCCAATTGCAAACTGGATTCGAATAAAATTCTTCTGGTTTAGTCGCTATTAATATCTTTTAAAAATATTGAAATAGTTATAGATTTTATTTTATTTAGTATTTGTTTATTAGTAAAAATCGGCGCAATCAATAGCTTGATTCGGGTAAAAAATATCCATATTTAAACTTGGTACAATATAGTTTTTTATTGATTTTTTAATTAATATATTATTTAAAAAATTATAATCCACATAACTTCGTACGAGGATCTACGAAGTATTTTTAATTTAATTTTTTTCATATAAGATCCAAATTTATAAATCTGTTTAAATTTTTTGAAATAAAAATAAACGATTATTAGAAAAAAGTCTTTTTTTTACTGCATGTTTTATTTGGTTACGTGGAATTTATTAAAATGTATTTATATATGATAATCAATTAGATTATAATTTCTAAAAATACTTTAAAATGCAAGCTAGGCTGAAAAGTACGAAAAATTAATAGAAAAAGTCTATCTCCCGTAAAACCCCACTTTATGTTATATAAACATTACATGTATCTGTTCAAAATAAAATAAGTTGTTTTACCAATTTAAAGCTATATGAAAAATCAACTCAATATTTTTAATAAGTGTTATTTATATGAAGCCGATAATAGTTTTTTAAATGAGCTGCTATTAAATATTATTTATAAGTAGTAACTTTAATTCCAAGTCACTTTTAAAAATGAGAATGATATGCGTTCAAAAGTCAAATTATTATGTGAATGTTTTTTTTTCAATGATTAAAAATATTCTCGCTATTTACACAAATATTAATTTAGTATTATTTTAAATCCAATTAATATGCAATTAATGATTTTTAGAATGCATCTAATATCTAAAATAATTTTTATTTAATTAAGGTATAGTCTCCAAATATTGAGTATATTTATATATAATTCAAATTTCTCCTATAATCGATAGATCTAACTTGATTATAAAGGCTGTATGTAAATTTACATACAATTAAAAATTCAACTGCCTATATTATTTTAAAATATGAACAACATTTCATTGGTAAACATACATTGGTGCAAATATCAAAGCTACTATTAAAAACGATTATTATATGATTGATAAGTTTAGAGTGAATTAGGGTTAATAAAATTTAAAGAAACGATAAATCAACGACACTCAACCCAGATAAAATATTTTCAATAAGAAAAATTAATCGAGTTAAATTAAATGAGCTATTCTGTACTGATTTACGGTATTTGCTCGTATAATTTGATTAAAACTTAACTAAGATGGTAAAATTTTCTTACTAGTCGTAAACAAACACCAAAAATTAATGTTAGAAATCGTGGTGCGATTTATAGGAAAACAAAAGTTAGTCTATTTGTACAAATTAGTAAATAACAAGGTAAAAATAGAGCTTGTGTTTATTTGCTATTAGTCTTTTTAATAAAAAAAACTTCAACACGTAAAATAAAGAAAAAAGTCTAGCAATCTTTCCAATCACGACTATAAATCTGAAATCAATTTCAAATATCTGCAGCGTCATCATCAGAAAAAGAATAGTCGGAATTTCTATCAAGATCCAAAGCATCTGAAATTTCGTTATTTTGGTTAACAGAATCGGTATCAGTAGTGGTGGTACTGTTTGCACTGTTTAATGTGTTACTATTGCTGTTGTTTGAATTTAGCCCTTCTGCGTGTAACTGGTCATATACGTCCAACTGCTGGGAGCTTGAACCACGAGATAAAATAGTATTTGCTACGTGCCTTAATGGATTTAGTGATTGTCTAAGTAAGCCAATTAGTCTAGATCCATGAGACTCGGCTTGAATGTTAGAAGTTTCACCATGGGGGCGTTGCATTTCCCAAATTACTTCTGTGTTGTTTGAGCCAGTATTATGTAGAAGCTCTGGATTTTGGGAATTTAGAGGTGAATTGTGATTGGTTGTATCAATATTTTCGTCATTATGGTCAATGCTAGTATCTTGATTCCCATTTATTCTATCATTTGAATTTTGTGCATCGTCTTGCTGAAAAGTAGTTGCTAAATCATCTGCATCTTCGATAATATCCAGATCAGGATCAGAGTCGGAGACGTTGATGGTATCTATAAAATCAGCTAAATCAGCATCAGGATTTTCTCTTCTTATCCAAGGTAAAATGCGCCTAAGAACGCGCTCCATTAGACCATCTTCGAAATGTGTGTTTTCTAGGTCATTCATTATTTCTTCAATAGTTGAGTGTTCGAACCTTTGAGAAATTCTAGAGCTATTACTACTATTCAAAAATTCAGCGATTGAATTTATATCATCCACAGGTGGAAGAGGGTCATAGTCAAAAGAATGGAGTTTAGTTGTCTCAGGAGGTAGCTTTGACGATAGAGATTTATAGTCAGATGCAATAATATGTCGACATAGATTGAAAGAAACGTTGTATGTGCAGTAAGTCATTGAGATCTCAAACCCAGCACTCAAATAAGGATCTGAAGTCTCAAAAGTGACAGTCGAATTAGGGTCAAAGTTGGGTACCAAAGACTGAGCTAGGTAGTATCTCTCTAATGCCAAATCGATACCAGCCTTTATCCATTGAGCTGCTTCACGAGAGCGATAAAGAGAAAAATTTCGTTCAACAAATAGGCCACAAAGCAATTCCATTTTAGTTAAAACATTTTGGTCTCCGTATAAAACTGGCTTAAAGAGAATAAGATTTTGAATTTCGCTACCATAAGAGATACTAGCCTTGCTAAGCAGCTTTGGAATAACTGATGGAAAGGATAGGATAGCTTTAACTAGCAAATCTAAGCTCTCGGAGTGTAAAGATAGATCTAAGTTGTGATCAAGAATGCTTTTAGAGTGAGATTTTTTTATATTACCCAGTTCCACTAAAAACTGAGAAGTGGCATGAGAATACATCCAATTTGGCAAGGTTGTTGTGGACCATGGCCAGCTTTCAACAAAGGTACTGATATAATCAAACTTTCCAGCTTTTATGGCAAAGTAATCAAGGGAGAGAATAGCGCAAAGAGGGTCGGAAGATGGGTCTAAACTCAAAAGAGCTTTATTAATTTCAAATGCGGTATGCCAACAACCTAAAACAAAAAAAAAAATAAGTTATTCAATTTAAAACAAGATTTTCTAGATTTAAGGAGGAAAAACCCCTGAAGCGTCAGTTTCTTTTTTAAAAAATAAATATACCTCTTTTAGATAAAAGGTTTAGCTGACGGAAAAGCGCGATATATAAGGATCTGTTTTCGGATCTGCGAAAATCAATTCTAGACATTCCAGAGGAAAGCGAAAAACCAGGACCAAACGAAGTTTCAAGAGCGAACAAAGATTTTTCTAGTAAAACAAAAATAAAATAAACAAATTTGTAAAGATAGAGCTAAAATACTAATAAAAAATATGTATGAATAAGTGGGGTGATATATGTTATGTATATATTTAATGAGTATAGTTAAGGAAATGTACCTATATATTCACCAACTTCTTCAACAGATCCACCGCTTTGCTCAACTGATAATGCATGCTGCAAAAGAGTGTCAACGTGGTAAGGGTGCTGGTTCATAATGTCAGCAATGACATAAGGATCGTGGGTATTTAAGCATATAGTAAACTCGATTTGAGTGTCTCTGTATCTTTTTGAATAATTGGTCGTGTACCAAGTGCCTAAATCATGAGTTTCTAGAGCACGTTTTTTAACATCAGCCCATTCAATAGAATCTATATCAACAGGTACTATGGATAGACCGTTGTCAAAGTTCATTGGGGGCCAAGTAAAGCCTGGTTTAGCAAATATGTATCTTTTTCTTTCTAGACCTGGATGTAAACGGTACATTCTTGATTGTTTAGAGTCTTTAGCAACTTTATCAAAATCAGAGCCAAGTAACTTTTTGATTTCTTGTTCAGGGTTCATTTTTCTGATATCAGAAGATAGTAGGGCTTTTGTTAGCTCAGCTAACTCCTTAGCCCTTGTGGTATATTGATCGTCTAAGGGGTAAGTACTTTCACTTGCCGATTTTATATCTTTGCTTAGGCTGGAAATTTGCTCTTCTAGATCTTGCAAGCTCATTTGATTGATTTTTTTAGCTTGTTTGGCTTTAGAACTCTTGGTTTTTTTTTTAGATTTGGATTTATTTTGAGTAGATGCTTGGACTTGGTCCTTGTTCACAGAATTCGAGTTATTATTGTCATCTGGAATTTCTAAGGTTTCAGACAGTTCTGAATTTTCAATTTTGTCGGTTTCAGGAGCCTTTTTCTTGTTTTTTTTATTTTTCTTTGGCAATTGAACTTCATCTTGAAGAAGTAGGAAAGGGTTAATAGGGGCATCGGAGATGTTTTTGCTTTTTTTATTTTTTTTACTTTTAAGATTTGCAGGCTTTTCTGTCGAAGAGTCAGCTGTTTCGATTATGTTATTTTCAATAGAAACATTTTCTGTGGAAATATCTTCATTGCTCTTTAGCTGTAAAGCTTTGATTCTTTCGATATTTGCTTGCAAGTCATCGTATCCTTGACTTTTTAGAACTTTCTTGATAGCTCTTGAAGACATTTTATAATTTTTGTTTGTAAAAAATATATAAATATGAATTGAAAAAAGAAGGAAAGGAAAGAGAAATAAAATTTAAATGTAAAGTATAAATGTCCAAGGCAATAGAATTGAAGAAAGATATTGCTTGATTTATGTTTAATGAATAACTACTCTATCCTTTTGTTGGATAAATAATATAAGAACACAAAAAAAATATTAATAAGTTACAGCCTATTACTCTAAAGTATCAGGTAGATATTTAAACTTTTTGCTAATACAAAAGAAATGAATATAATTTATTTTTGCTAATATTCAATAACTATACTTAAAATAAGAATAATTGAATACAAAATTGTGCCCAGAATTTATACAGTTATTAATAGACATTTATTATTTTAGTAGTTGCTAGAAAGTTTCTTATTGTTTGCTTTCGTTCATTCAATTGGACTCGAGTTTGATCAAAAAACTGACTCACAGGTAATAATAGCCAAAAGAATTTCCTATCCTTATTCACATTTGGATTTCGAGTCTTTGATTGGAGTGAAAGACAATATTTATCTTTAAAATTTTCTTGGGTGAGCAACCAAAAATTAAGGCAATGAATATATAATTTATTGCTTATTCGCAGCTAAATTTTAACGGTGTTTAGCTTTCCCGCTTTTGTTTAATTTAAAAAGGTATAAATGTATATATTTTTACTTGTTTACAAGGTTAATATGCAAGCTAACACACATCTCGACATACATATACATTAATTAAATACAAAATTACTAACACCGCAAATTTTGAAATTCAGATACATTGAAGCTGCTTTATTGGGTATATATTATTGCTTTTTCGCCTACTATATTTATGAGTCATGATAGATACTGTTACTATTTGATTTATGTCTTATAAAAAATAGAGCTGAGATTTTACCTATAATAAGTCAACAATTTTATTAATAGATATTTTCAGCGAAAATAATATCAGCAGCAAATATAAATAATTAAAAGCGTAGCTGTAAAAGTCTTTGAAAAATAGTACAGGAATCAAAACTAGTATTTACATCAAATTTTAGTATTGTCAAGACTACCATCCCTTAATTACAGACGGTATACATTATTACTGATCCTATTTAATCTCTTGTTATTATGAATTATTGATATGTTTAGTTGTATTTTCAGATATCCTCAGAGTATCTCTAATGTCTCTTCCTTTGAATAGGAAAATTCTATATTTTAATATTATCAGATTCAGTTTGTATTGATTTTATACTCCGTGCCTAAGCCGATTATTTGGGCACTATTATAAACTGAAGAATTTTGCTATAGTAAAAATAATTTAACTAAACCTTTACTGCAAAATTTTCTATAGTCATTTATTAACATATATTTTAATGGCTTAATATGTGCCATTTATGAATAGCGCAAGATATTTTTTGGTATTTGAAGTGAATTTTAATTTCTTTTTTTTTAATCATTCGAATAACAATCCTAAAATTAAAGTTTTTATCATTTATATCATAAAATGCCTTTAAATTGTATAGCTTAGGATAAAAATTTAATTGATTTTTATTATTAATCTCTTATATTTAGTTTTTTATCTATTGACAAAATAATGATGCTTTGAATTGATAAATATTATTTTATACTTATCTTGCCTAAAAAACAATCATATTAGTAGTATAGGCTTTTTGCCATAGTTTAGCTACCCACTATGTAAAAATGTAGCTCACTTACCTTCAATGTTAGAGTTTTTCTATTTTAGAGTGTATAGTCTAAACCAATATGTATTTGAATACTCTCTTTTTTCCTCTTCAGTTTGATGATTTCTCTATATATCTAATTATAAGCCTGTCTTTATGCTTAGAAAATTAATAAAAGTTAATAAATTTAGAATATGTCTCGCGAGTTAAAAATATAAATTAATAATCGTATCCTTATACAATTTTACTCTTTGATTTGCTGAGATTTGATAGGTTTAACCCAATTATTGTAGCTCTCACCATTGATTATTATTTAATTTACCAATAGCTTACTTGATCAATATTTGACTTTGAATAAATATGCATTTCGCCAATGGAAATTTTTTTTTATTCAACATTTCAAGAAAACATCAAAATTAAACTCTTTTATTTTTCGCTATTTCATAATCTTACTAGATAACATTCCCGTATGACTAGGTTTTAATAATATTTTTTACTTTTGTTAATTCAATCAATCAATCAATAAATCAGATATTTTATAAGCCCCCTCC
>LSSN01005176.1:0-12167 GCA_001970855.1 Smittium culicis | reverse complement strand
GGACTTTATCGTAGGCTTTTTCAAAGTCGATAAAGGCAACAAACGTCGGCTTGAACTCGAGTTTTCTCCGCTTCACAATTTCATATAGGCAGGTAGCTTGCGCAACACACTCTTCGCGGTTGCGAAATCCAGCTTGCTCTTTGACCAGAATGTTGTATTTGAGGTCAATTTTATTGATTTCCATGGCGACAATTTTGGTCAATATTTTCAGCAGTGTGGGTATCAGCGAAATTCCGCGGTAGTTATTTGGGTCGGTAAGATCACCCTTTTTTGGTATTGGCACTACAATGCTAGTATTATTTATGTTACTAATAGTGCCTCCATTCCATGCAGATAGAACTAGCTCATTTATCAGTTTTGCCAGTATACTTGTAGGCTGCTCTTCGTCTTGCACCAGTTTCCAAAATTCGCTCGGAATAGAATCTATTCCTGGAGATTTTTTATTGGGTGTACTTTTAAGCGCAGCTGTTATTACTTCTCATGTCGGTATACGGTAGCATTCAGTGTACGGTTCAGGGATTATTTCATTTAGATCATGAATATAATGATTTTCAGGCGCTACAGCCAGTGCTGAGAAGTGGTCCGCCCAAATGTCAAGCTGCTCTTTATGTAGAGATTTTGTGCCACTATTATCACTAATCTGTCTGATCTGGCTGTTAAAGCTGGAGAGTGGCTTCATTTGGCTTTTCAGATATTTCCAAGTTTTTCCAGAGTCTTTTTTAAACAGCTTTTCAATAGCATTAATTTTTTTCTTGAGTGCATTTTTTTTGCTGTCAGATTTTATTGCTCTCTTAGATGCGTTAAAATAATTCATATATTCATTTACGCCTACGGTATTGTTCAAAAATCCCTGGAATTTTGCTCGCTTCACTTTGATCAGCTTCCTAGTTTTTTTACTAAGAGTGACATCAAAGTGCGAATTTTTTTCTGCGGCGGAATTAAGTTCATCGGCTACTTATTTTGCTGCGGTTTGCATGTCAGTAATAATTTTATTAGTGTCCGAATCGAGGTGCAATTGCGCTGAAAATCTGTTATTATTAACTATTTTATCAGCATTAATAGCAATTTTTTCAAGGCTTATTTTTTTGGTGGAATTTTTTTGGGCGCCTATTTTATCCATTTCCCACGATGCTGTTACTGGGAGATGGACAGATAGGTCGATATTTTTTATGGCTTCGCATCTGAATGGGTGCGAATCCATATTGCGGAAGCAGATATGGTCGATCATTCTGCCCATTCTCCCTTTGTTAGTTCGGGATCCTTTAGAGTTTAGTATTGGGACTCGTGTTAAGCCAACTCCAATTTTATTAATAAAATTTATAGTGGCTTTCGCGTGCATATTAAAATCTCCAGTCAGGATTATTCTGCAGTTCTTGTTCTTTCTGCACTCTTTCTGAAGGAATTTTCCAACTTCAGTAATCATTTTTTTCTTTTTTGTGGTGTTGTGCGGAGTGTGGATATTCACAATTATAAACTCGATTTTTTCAGAGTTAATATTTTTTCCATACATTTGGCCGCCGTACAGAAGGTGTTGATAATGTACTCATATTTTGAGGTCTGATTTATTTCGAACTCGAATGAGCAGCCCGGAGCCGTAAGCTTTAATGAATAATTTTATGAATTTTTTGATGCAATAATTAGAGAATGATAAAGTCATTTATAACACGAATATAAAAGGTTTTATTAAAATTAGGAATAAATATTTAACAATAAATTCCAATATATTAGAAAAGTAATGAATGTGAGAAATGATTCTTTCAATAGTAAGATAAGTCACTGGTGCAATAGAGTAAGGGTTTTAATAATGTGATAATGAGAGAAAATAATAAAAATTTCATGCGTTGAAAAATAATCCTAAATGTACAGCATTTCAAAGATATAAACGCTTATTCATACCAATTCAAATTGATTCAGTAATTTGGTAAAAGAGCCAAAATTGATGACCAAGAAAGATTTTATTGCCAATTTATTCAATTAAATTTTCATAAAAGTATTTTTGAATTTTTTTTTGATATGTAATTGACAAATTATTAAACCAAGTTTATATTGATATAATATATTTTGCTGTTACAGTCTGTTTAAAAAGCCTATTTCAAAAAGCACAAGTATTCTCAACCTTCTAATTCTATTATTGAATAAAAAAAAAGGCTTTAAAGGCAATTCAATATTCTGATAACTGTCTAGAGTAAGAGAATTCATGAAAAAATATAGCATGGAGTATCAGAAAATAAATAAAGAAATTGAGATTTAAAGTCGGAGAGAATACAAATTTGGAAATTGAAATCATGAATAATATCAATATTTTATTTAACTATGCTCATTTCTAGCAATTTTAAAGTTTTAGGCTATTAAATCAAGCTAAAATAAAATTGTAATTTACCTATTATAATGATTAGAGCTAAAAAAGAAAATTGTGAAATAAAGTATAGTAAAATTCATGTTATTACTTTTTGATATTAACGTCAAGTTAATATAATTTTAATTTCCAGCGAAATTTTTCTAAACTTTGAGCGTTTTTTATCTTTACAAGTTTTTCTATTTCTAAAATATCTTACTTACATTATTGAATTCTGAAAGTAGATTAAGCGATATGGGACGGTTATATTCGACTTCAAGTATTATCGAATCACCTTGAATAGAAATTGAAGTCTCTGGTTAAACTATAAGCTATATAAAAGGACTATAAGGAATTAGAATATGCTATAATTTAAAGATACATACGTTCTGAAAATATTCTGTGTTTATTAGATTATTTGAATAGAATTTACTGATTTTTAGGTATGTGGATAAAGATCATTTCAAAGATATTTTTGTATAAATCAGTTTATTTGGTGTAGGCGAACTAGATACAAGTATTGCGGATGTCAGATAATCATTTGGACATAATTTTCTATTGCGATTTAAAAATAGAAAACAAGGTTAGCGAGTAGTAGAATTTTAGCTTAGCAAGTACGGTTCCTTGAAACGGTCACCGTTATAAATGTTGATATTCTGGATGATTTTCTATTATCTAGGGAATATCTCCGCAGTTCATTATAAATATCTCTATTATTTTAGGTTTTAATGTGCGTAAATTAAACCATTCTATAAAAAAATTAAATAAAAAATTTTTCTAAATGGAGGTTTTCTTTTTCTTTTTTTAGATTAAATGAATTTCCTAATTTCGCCTATAGATTTTATATTAGAGATATTGAAATTACGCAATGTATTTAAGATTATGATAATTTTCGCTTAAGAGTGCATTTCAAATCAAAAATTTTGTATTATTGATATTGAAATTTTTAAATTAAATGGAAAGTTGTTGGCTCCTAAGAGCGAAACAACAATCAATGGTTTAGGAGCTTAAATAGCAAGTTTCAATAAGTGTACTATACTAAAATTGCACATAGCTTTATAAAATCCTTGGTTTGTGATTATGAAATCAACGAAAATTCTGTTTAGCAGAAAATAAATACAGAGTAGGAATATCTACAACGGGAGGAGCCGATTCGCTCATATCTGTCCGGAATAACCTCTAGAAAAAAAGGTCAGAGTTCGAAATCAGTACGAAACTCGGCTATTAAGCAAAATATTGTAATAAGTCCAGGTCAATAATTATCGCGTTCGGGTAGCAGCCTGTTTTTTTTATTATTAATCTATTTCGATGTATGCTTTGATAAGGAACTCGATGAGGTTGTAGAGTTTAATTTTGTTAAGATAGGGCTAATTTCATATTCTGCTTGTAACTTCAGCTATACAGCACTCTTGAGGAATTATTTAGGATAATCTTTTAATTGGTAGATTGATATCTGCTCTTTTAGGTATTCTGTTTGCTGAACGGCGGAGGAGTTTATTTGTATTAGGGCATTTGGATTTTTTTTACACCTTGCAGCTGATTAGCTATTTTTTAGTTTTTATGATTGTGTAGTTTGTATTATTATTATCGTATCAACAAAGTTCCGTGTTTATTCATTCAAAATTCAATCGTTTATTTTTATAAAAAAATCTATGTGCGATAATAATTATTGGAATGAAAATTTAAATGTTGAAATTTTAATTCGTTTAACGTTCTATTAAAATTAAAAATATAATAAAATTTTATTAATTCGGACGTTTTTGCTATACTAACAATGAACTAGTGCTATAAATTGATATTTTTTTTAATAATTGTTAAGCCTGGTAAAGAAAATATCCAAACATAATTAGTGCGCATTTTAAGCTATCAATATAAAAAAAGTCTACATATTTACAAGTTTGAAAGCTATTAATCAAATTTCAAGGGTGAATTTGTCCGATTAATTCACTGTTTTAGTGGAGGAGATAGTTTTGCTCACCATGTTTTGAATGTTAGAGCAAGTATTGGACGTTCTTAAATCGAGATCTTTTTTTTTTTTTTTTTTATATTTTCCCTATTTTTAGGTAAGCTGTAGACGTCAAAAACATTATAAGTTTGAATTTAAAACTTTCTTTGGAGGATTTTCCTAATTTTTTGTATATCAGGAGTCGTTTGATATATTAAAGAGTAAAAGTAAAAGTAAATACATGGAATTGATAGATATACATTATGTAAAACTTATTATAACAAAGCGAAATAGAATCTACGTCACTGAATCTTTGAGGCTTATTTTAGTAGCGTTAGAGTTTTTTTTTAGAGCAGTTCAAAAGTTTTATAGTTATAGCTATTTGAATGACGAGTGTAATCATAAAAAACTAAAGCTCAAGAAAAATTTTAGACGCTGTAGAGTTCAAAATCGTATTATAGATTAAAAGAAAATTCGAAGGGTTTAATGAAACAAAAAAAAGATGGATGTATTAAAAAAAGCTAGTATTTTTTGAAACTGATATAAATTTTCAGGGATATTTAGCATTAATTCTCCGAAAATTTATCAGTTCGGAAATATTGATTTGCTTAGAGATTACTTTTTGCCAGTCATTTTATAGTAATGTTCAAACTGGTTATAATTTCTGTCTAGGTTGACTAATAAATTGATGAAAGTTTTTTTTTTTTTTTTTTTTTTTGAAATTTATTGAAATTTATTGAAATTGATGAAAGTGGATTGGAATAGTAGTATCAAATCATAAGCTATTTGCAAGTGTAAGCGTAACGAATAGACGGCCGTTCCTCAAAAATGGGTCAATAAAAAAAACTGTCGACAATAATATCTATAAATTTCACGGTTAAAAAAAAAAATATCGACGATTAATAACAACAGTGAATTGGTTATTATTCAATTATAATTTCAAGCAATATATATTATAGCTTGCCAAGGCAGTTTGATTTCCTATTTATTTTATAATATAATTTACAAGAGCGTAATATTTTTTATTTATAACTTCAAGCGATAATCATTTTAGCTTGCCAAGGCAGTTTGATTGCCTATTTATTTTATACTATAATTTACAAGAGCGCGATATTTTCCATTTATAATTGCAAGCGATAATTATTATAGCTTGCCAAGGCAGTTTGATGCACACTTAGTAAATATTATTGCTTGAAGTATGAAATAATCGAGCTTTTGATTGATTGTGCTTTTGACTACTATTTATTTACTGATTGTTATCAGAAAGCTTTGTAAATGATGCTAGATTTTGGTTAGGCAACAATTTAATGGCTATCACAAAAGTGTTTTTATTGCTATAAGACGTAGATCAGACTTGTAGAAATGGAAAAATAAGCCTTAAAACGCAAAGACAAGCATCCAAAACATCCTGGTTATTTAAACTAGTAAACTTTATTTTATTGCTTTCATGCGTAGTTGTCATTTTTTGAAATTTCAAAAAACCAGATACCCTAAAGTAAGTGCACTTGATTTTGATTTTAAAATATTAAAATCACTAAATAATGAAGAGTTTTAATTAGCTGAATTTTTTTATGGCGACTTTTTATTTGAAGATAGAATAATATGGCCCAATAGTTTATATGTATTTAGTCTAAATACGATTAGCTTAGACTTAACAAAGATTAGAGTGCATACAGGGGTAATATAGCTAGCGTGCACAAAGTATTGGTTTATTAGGAGCTAACAGCAAATAGATAAAATGCATAAAAATAATTAGCAAGTCGAGACATTTCGATTGAATTGGACAGTCTTGAAAAGAGGATATGAGCTCTAAAAGAATAGATTGTAGACTATTTTTATTGAATTAGTAAACTTCTCGCCAAGTCAATTCTGTTCCCCAACCCTTTTATTTAAGATGCATTACAAATAACCGAGAATTACTTATTTTCATATCATTTTATTAAAAGTATGCATTATCTAATTAAATAGCTAGAAAAGCTTGCACCGATACTCATAAGAATTTCCTAAAGAAATCTTCTTAATATATGCGGTCCTGTTCTAATCAAGATATCACATACGCAAACAATAATTACACGTAGTTTTCTAATAAAATTGATAATAACGTCATAATGCACTACCTAAATCAAAAATCGCAAATAAATATTTTTTTTAGGTTACAATGATAGCCAATAAATTTTCATGTCATTAATTGTTTAGGTTTGTGCATTAAATTTGGCAAAGTGCTTTGCATAGCATGGGTTTTATGCAACTATTCCAAATTCACTAATTCAAGTTGAATTTTTATTTTTTTTTTAGGTGTAATTAAATCTTGTGGAATAGCACATAAAGTCGCACCAGATTTACTTTTGTAGCTTATAATCATAGATTGGAGTATTTTATTGCCTACATTCGCAATCAAGTTCATAATAAATTATTCTTTTTTATAAACTAATTTGGTAATGCAAACATTTCTTTTTTGAATATTGAGGTTGATGAATAAAACGAATGTTGAATAGTATAAAATACCATAATCAAAGCGGATATTAACCCTTTACCATCCAGTGCTCTGTAATAAAAATCAAATTATTGATTCGTTTGTGGTTTATAAGATAATCTACTATTTGCTGTTATTTTACAATATAACAATAAATATTAAGGCCTCGGAGTAAATTGATTTTAATTCATCATAATTGGCTGTATTTGGTAGTTCAAAAGTAGTCTACCTCCCGTGAAAGGGTTAAAGTAATATACAAGATTTCAAACTATCGAATTATCATCATTCAGATATGGTAGATATTAATTCTAAATTTAGAATTCGCATTTAATTTAGCAAGCCGGCAGTGTAAAAACTTTCCGGGAACTCTTTTAAGGAGCTAAACGTTTACTAATTAAATTTATCTTCGCATAAGATTTTATTTGGAGTTTAAATCCAATAAGCATAAATAATCAAAAAGTGTTCACCCTTTCCCATCCAACACACTTTAAAAAAATAAATCTATTGATTCGTTTATGACGTAAGATATTTTTTTATCTGTCGTTATTTTATAGTATACAATAATTCTTAAATCCTCGGAATAAAGGTATTTTTATTTAACACAGTTGGCTATATCTGGTGGGCCAAAAATAGTCTACCGCTCGGGAAAGGGTTAATTAGTTTAGCCAAAAATTCCAGCTAATTTTTCTTAGCTAGTAAAGTTATAAGGAATAATAGTTCCTCTCGCCCTAAGAATTTTCGATATCGGATTAATTTTTTTATAAACAAAAAATATTTTTTAATAATTTACTACTACTTTCCATTTGCTTTAGTATTCTTTTTGAAAAAATGACCAGTAAACTTGCTGAACAGACCGATAAGAATATCTTTATCATCTATCAAATAAGTATCATGAAAAAGCGTTTTCGCCTGGTCTACTAGTATTTTGTGTGAAAATATTAAAGTTTTTCTTTATTTACCAAACACTAGCATCGATAAAAGCCTTTGAAAAAGTATAGATTATCCAGTTGGGTAAATAATATGATGGTATAGAGTTAATAACAATAAAAAAAAAACGTTACTAGGGTCAAAAGTAAAGCACAAAGCAATGGGATTTGCTGATCTTATTGTACACCCTAAAATTTTTTTTAGCGATTAAGAGCAATATTTTTATCATTTTTTATTAACCCTTTCATGAAGCGGATTGCTTTTTATTTGAGCCACCAAAGCTAATTGACCGAATAACAAATAGATAATTTATTTAGCGGTAAGAATTTATTAGCTTTGATAAAGGATGCATCCAATAATGCGAGAATCGATACTAAGGTTATATAATTATGATTTTATAAAAGTCTAGTTGAATTGTACACAAAAAAGGGCAAAAAATGTTGTCTATTGTTTCATCAGAATTTAGATATTATTTGTTAATGTTATTGCAACAATCAGGCACTGCCGTTAGAAAACTAACAATTGGGTTATGAAGGCCTTATGAATGAAGTGTAGCAAAAAAAATTTGCACTGAAATGTGTTTGCATTCATGTAATAACGACAAAGATATTCTGCGATAAGGAGTTTTTTTTTAAATTTTTTTTTTTATATTTTAGCAATTTAAAATCATAAATTTATAGACATGCCGAAGATTGGGCGTGATCAAAAATGGATACAGAATCTAATGGCACAATCCAAATGTATGAAATTTGCAAATTCTTAGTATTTGCAGTAATTCCTGAGCATCACGCAATTTCGCTAATTCATTATGTTTGCTTATATTGTAAATCCTAGACTAAATGGCAATTTGGTAATAACAATTTTTATAAAGTTTTATTTGGGCTTACAGGATCTTAGTTTTTACCCCTGAGCCCCCAGCAAATGAGCTGGGAGTATCATCCCATTCAGCCAATAGATCTTTCTCGGAGCGCTGATGTTGCATTAATTCGGTATGCTGATTGCATAAAGCTCCTCGCCATTGAAGGCCCGAAAAAAAATAAATGGCCCAATTAGTAAACTCGAAACTAAGCTAATAGCTGTTACCTACATATAACCCTTTTATGCCCATAAATCTGAAAAAAGCTGAACCTACTGATTCGCCAGGAATGTTTCAGCCACAGCACCATTTGCTACCACAAAGGTGCAAGCCAATAGCTGGTCGAGAAAATAAATTATTTGTTATTGATGAGATCAGTTGGATAGAAATGGAAAAACAGTAACAGTCTACCGCCGGGGGCGGGGAAAGGGCTATTATTTGCAGATCTGACGAGATATAGATGACCTATATTTTGCCATTCGCAGGCAAAAGATTTTGTAACTTCGTTTTATAGTTTTTGCACAAAACTATTATATGCGCTTAAACTTTTTCAGACCAGAATAGTAATAGAGCTTCGATCTTAAATTGTTCTATCAAATGCTGTTCTATAGCTTGTGATGACCAAAAAATGGCCTGTCTTCTATTGGAAGGCTGAGTACCAGAGCTCTATCCAAATTCACCAAACAAAAGAGATTTTAAAACTTAACTCAATAGTTGTTGTGATTACTAATCAGCATAATTCTATTAGACTTTTAAGTATGTTTATGGCTGTGGACTAGCGCCCTGCAATTGGTCCATCAATGAATACTGTTAATTGTCAAATCTGACATTATACGCATATGAATGATTTACGCTTATAAGATTCACTCCTACTTAATAATATGCGACAAGCTAAACTCCTAAATATCGCTGTAAACTTATAGTAAACGAAAATCAGAAAATCAGTATATAAAGGCTATATAACGGCCAGTAAATATTTAGGTTTTAGTAAATCAATTCTTTCAAGAGTTTTTCCTTAACACAATGAAATTCGTTATATCCTCAACCTTATTTACCGCCTTTTTATCGAGTTATACCTTAGCTCAGGGTAGCAACCCTTCAGCAATCGCTACTGCCCTTGCTAAAGATAATGTCATCCCTGACGTTCTCCCAGCCGGTTTTGTCCCTGAAACTGAGCTCAACGTTAGCTGGGCTGGTCGTTCCATGGAATACGGAACTGAATACTTCCCATACAACAACGAAACTAATGCCCTCCCAGTCATTAATTACGCCGCCGATGCTAATGCTTACTACACTTTGGCTTTGGTTGACCCAGATGCCCCATCAAGAGCTGATCCTTTCCGTGCCCAAGTCAGACACTACTTGAGCGTCAACATCAAAGGAAGTGACATCACCTCCGGAAACAATACCAGCACCCCATTCTTGGCCCCAAGACCTTTCGCAGGCTGCGGTAGAAAGAGATTCGTTTGGGTTTTGGCCAGACAACCAAGCATCTTGCCTGAACTCTCCATTACCACTGCCAGACCTGGTTTCAGCATCGCCAAATTCGCTTCTGATAACAACATGAAACTCATTGCTGCTAACTACTTTGAAGTCGAATCATCACCAGCCAATATCTGCACTGTCCCAAATGCTACTCCTACTCCTAAGACTATTGCTGCTGCTCTTGCCAAGGATAACGTCATCCCTGACGTTCTCCCAGCCGGTTTTGTCCCTGAAACTGAGCTCAACGTTAGCTGGGCTGGTCGTTCCATGGAATACGGAACTGAATACTTCCCATACAACAACGAAACTAATGCCCTCCCAGTCATTAATTACGCCGCCGATGCTAATGCTTACTACACTTTGGCTTTGGTTGACCCAGATGCCCCATCAAGAGCTGATCCTTTCCGTGCCCAAGTCAGACACTACTTGAGCGTCAACATCAAAGGAAGTGACATCACCTCCGGAAACAATACCAGCACCCCATTCTTGGCCCCAAGACCTTTCGCAGGCTGCGGTAGAAAGAGATTCGTTTGGGTTTTGGCCAGACAACCAAGCATCTTGCCTGAACTCTCCATTACCACTGCCAGACCTGGTTTCAGCATCGCCAAATTCGCTTCTGATAACAACATGAAACTCATTGCTGCTAACTACTTTGAAGTCGAATCATCACCAGCCAATATCTGCACTGTCCCAAATGCTACTCCTACTCCTAAGACTATTGCTGCTGCTCTTGCCAAGGATAACGTCATCCCTGACGTTCTCCCAGCCGATTTTATTCCTGAATTTGAACTCAACGTAAGCTATGTTAACCGCAAGATGGAATACGGTACTGAATACTTCCCATACAACAACGAAACTGACGCTCTCCCAGTCATCAGCTACACTGCCGATGCTAATGCTTACTACACTTTGGCTTTGGTTGATCCAGATGCACCATCAAGAGCTAACCCATTCCGTGCCCAAGTCAGACACTACTTGAGCGTCAACATCAAAGGAAGTGACATCACCTCCGGAAACAATACCAGCACCCCATTCTTGGCCCCAAGACCTTTCGCAGGCTGCGGTAGAAAGAGATTCGTTTGGGTTTTGGCCAGACAACCAAGCATCTTGCCTGAACTCACCGTTGCTGCTGCCAGACCTGGATTCAACATTGCAAAATACGCCTCTGACAATAAATTGACTCTTATTGCTGCTAACTACTTTGAAGTCGAATCCTCTCCAGCCGACTCATGCCAAGTTCCAGGAGGTCCATCTGCTACCTCTACTGCTACTGCTTCAGCTACTGCTTCAGCTTCAGCTTCAGCTTCTGCTACTGCTACTGCTACTGCTACTGCAACATCTTCCAAAGCTTACCCAACTTCTACCTCCACCAAGAAGAAGTTGCCTAAGTGCATTCCTGCCGCTCACAAAACTGCTGCATAATTGTAGATAACAAAATAGCAATAATTTTCCCCAATGACCCGTTACAAACATAAATAAATTCAGCTAATTTCTTCTCACTAATATTATATTTCCTTTTTGTATTATAACAATAAAGTTATTAATTTATATATACCAATACAAATAGTAAATATACTATTCATAAGTTATGTTTGATTGTACAAGCTGTAATACCTATTACATGCAGAACTAAAATTTTTTTCTTAGGCAAGCCAATAGGATCAGAGAATCAATAAAATTTTATTTCTTATCTACTATCACTTTTTTTTACGCCCTTACTAAATAAAATTGACTATAACCATCGAACACGTATCGACTCTCTCTCTCTTAGAAAAGTTTTTCTTGGGCGAGCCAATAGGATTAGAGAATCTAATAAATTTTATTTCTTATCTACTATTCACTTTTTTTATACCCCTTCTAAATAAAATTGACTATAACCATCGAACACGTAGTCTATCGACTTTAACTTATTAATACAACTTTGTTGACCTAGCCAAGAGCTACATTTTGGTACATACTTGGTCTCTTTAGACAAAGTTTAACTTTTGCAATTAAATTGTAAGTGCCCAAGTTTGGTGCACGGTTTTAATTAGCCAAATCGAGAAAAAAAAAGTACGCAAATCGCCGAATTTAACGAATTTGATTATTTCGACTAATTTGCGACACATAAAAAAGCCCACACAAAAAAAAATACAAAAAAACAAAG
>LSSN01005174.1:0-14563 GCA_001970855.1 Smittium culicis | reverse complement strand
ATTCTCTTCCTTATCCTTGATTTTTGAGTTAAACTTTTCGACGCTTTCTATGCTGTAGTCCCAAGATCTAATCCTTTCAAAGTCTAAGCCAGAATCTTCAACTTTCTGCTTGAAAAGAAGTTCTTGAGCAGCCTTTCTCTTTTTGTCTAACTTTAGATTAGCTTTAGGGTTTATTTTTGATTTTTCATGCTCACGGTAAACGTCCTTTTTGTTGGCAATAACAGAGTCTTTCATTTTCATTCGAAGCTCAGAAAGCTTTTTGGCACGTTCAGCTAGGTGATGAGGTAAATCTTTACGTTCACAAATATCAGTTTGGTCTTCATCTTCAGAGCTGCTTTCCTCGCTTGAGGAAGAGCTTTCTGAAGACTCGTTTTTATCTTGGGTCTTATCACTATTGTTTTCGTCTACTACAGTTATTTTTGCTTCTGGAGTAAGTTTAATATTTTCAGACAAATTTTCACTGGAGGGAATCGCGAGATTTATGGCTATATTTAAAAGTAAAAGAGCGTAAGTAAGTTTAAAAAGTATAAAATATGTAATATGATTAGATTAGAACTTTAATATAGCGGGGTTTGAGTTACATTTTGGGCTAGAAGTAATAGTGGCTAAAGAAGTGTCCATATTTCCCGTTGAGCTTGGAGTATGAGTAGCTTCTGAACTGATCTCGACTTTATCGTTATGTTCTAAATCAGAGGCTTGATTAGAAACACTCATACTGTTATTTACTGCACTATCCGAAGAGTCATGGGTTTTAGCAATGTGACTAGTTGTTGTCGAGATATCAGATGCCTGGTGTGCCATATTTTTATTTCTAGAAACAGGGATTTCGGAAGGTTGTATTGGTAGGATCTCTGGACGAATATCTTCAGTTAATGGGGTTTCTGATACCTTTCTTGGGGACATATCATTAGTAATAAGGATTTCTGCTTTAATTTCTGAGGAAGTATCTTCAGGAATTAAGTTATTTGATAAAACTTCTGGGATGATTTTTTCAGGTAAAGGATTGTCAATTAAATGATCAGATGGAGAATTTTCAGAAGCAAGAATGTTTATTTCTTTAGGATTTTTTTTATTTTTTAGAGCTTTTTGGGTAGCTGGAGTTTTTCTTGGTGCTCTTTGCTTTTTTTGAGGGGGTTCGGGGGTGCTTTCTGTTAGAGAAGGATTAGAGATTTGTTCGATATTATCTTTCTCGATCTCTTTAGGTTTTCTTTTTGTATATGCTCTTTTCTTAATTGGAGTGTTAGTTTGTATAACAGAAGTCGTAATTTCAGCTGTTTGAATTTCGTTATGGGGTAAAATCTGGACAGGAATAGCAGATTGATTAAAATTACTTTCTGATACTTGAGGATTATTATTTAAATCATCTCCGATTGCAGCAGACATTTTAATTGCAGACAATGGTACATTTTCTAAATTTGCTTTTTTTGGAGTCTTTTTTTGCTTTGGAGTAGCAACTTCATCCGGATTAACTACTTTTCTAGGTCGACCTCTGGTTTTCTTGGGAGTTTCAGCTACATTTGGAGCAATGGTGCTAAGAGGTTGGGTAGGCGAAACTAAATTTGAAATTTCAATCGGATTGGAGGGTTTTGCTGCAATAGATTTCTTGGCCGGGGTTTTTGGGGCCTTTTTTTCAGATTTCATGGCAAAGATTATATAGAACGAAAGAAAAGTATGTCGAGTACTGAGTGTTTACGATTTAAACGATATCGGAAGCATAAAAGTGTCAAATATGTGTTTTGAATTAAATATTTATAAAGTTGAGTTATAAAAATTAGGAAGCTGGAAGTTAAGAACGATAGTGTATAGGAAAAAGAATAATTAGCTATTAAAAAAAACTAAAAAGTTGTTAATAATAAGCCGAAAATTAAGCAAAAAAGGATTGTTTATTTTTTCAAACCACAAGTTTTCTCTCGCTAAATTACAGGAAGCCAATGATCATTGCACGTTAATATCTTTATTTTATTTTATAGTATTGTAATAGCCAATAAGGTTAATTATTTATTCTTTGGTGTTTTTCTTGGAAATTTGTTTGCTGAGGGCAGATATTTCTCGAGAGTATTATTGGAGGAGCTAGAAAAAGAAGCGCAGATCAAAAGTAGCCTCGAATATTTTCATTAGTTTTTAGCTGAGAAACAGCAATACTCAAAAAATATTAAATATATGCATGGCTGTATAAAACCTCTATATTTTAATGTTTATCTGCAATGGACGGCCGTGGAGTTATTTTTACGCAAATGATTTAATTATTATTGAAAAAAACTTGACAAAATGTTTAATAAGCGGTGCTAATATTTACAAACGCGAATATATAATATAGATATTTCAATAAAAGCGAAGTGGGGCAATGATATTTCTGTGATGATATTATCAAGGGAAAATTGTATAGAATATAGTAAAAAGCAGTAAATTAGAAAAAAATTTATGATATAGGAGGTATTAAGGTAGCCATTCTTTAGGGAACTCGTATGAAGGCTTGGACTTGTGCTTATATTTAACTAGAGGTACATCTTCAAACTTCTCTTTGGAATTTTTGGCTTCAGAAAGCAATGCAACTAGTGTATCGGATATTTTCTTTTTATTTAGGTTAGAAGTTAGTTCAGAATCGCTAGACATTTTAAGTGTGTCAGTTTCTGAGTTGTATCTTGGAC
Source organism: Smittium culicis (assembly GCA_001970855.1). Lineage (NCBI taxonomy): Eukaryota > Fungi > Kickxellomycota > Harpellomycetes > Harpellales > Legeriomycetaceae > Smittium > Smittium culicis. Next base: position 11,915 of record LSSN01005174.1, on the reverse strand, counting down.
CAACTAGCAGCAAGAAAACGTGGAGATCCTTTGGCGATAATTTAAGGTCTGAAACTTTTACTGTCATGGTAACTCTTCTGTTAAGGGGATCCTCTGGTTTTCCAAGGACGCGATTAGTTTGGAATTTAAGAATATTTTCTTGTGGCGGAAGAGTAAAAGGCTTTGAAAACTCTATTTAATTCAAAACCCAGACATTAGTTAGTGCACTTGATAAGAATCAAAAGTAATTTTGAAAAACCAAAAAAAAAAAAATCACATAAATGAAATTATTATGAGAAATAAAAATCAGTAAGAGATATATAATTATTGCATAAGGAGACGTAATAAATAAAGATATAGTTATATTTATCAAAAGTAAAAAAATGCAATTGAAAATTTACCTGAAAGCGTTGGGATTTCAAACTTTTCTTTTCTTACGTATTTTCTAACGTCACGAATCGAATTCAAAAGCCAATGACCAAGAATATGGTGATCATCGCCCTTCCATTCCTCTAATTGATTCATATCAAATGCTCGCTCTCTATTTTTTTCAAACTGCATTCTACGCCTGCGGCCATATGAAGGTCGGTGAATTTTCGCTTCCTTCTTTGGACCATCGTCGCTTTTCCCTTCAGCTTCTGCAGCTTTATTAGCTTTTCCAGATGCTTTTTTGGCATAACCTGCACTTATAACAAGTCTATTGCGAGCTGGTTGATTTAGAATGATCCCCCTAAGAATCCCTGAGCTGTAGCTACCAGCAAAAATACTGTTCATCGTTATCTATATTCTCTAAATAGCAATCACGAAATACTTGATGTTTGTGTTTATGAAAATAGATATATCGAGTTTTTAACAAATGCTTGCTACTCTATCAAGGAAATAAAAGAGCAATGAAAACTTTTTATTGTATTGCTGATAACACTTTTTTTTATTACTAAATCTCTGCTATCATTGATCCCCTACCAATTTAATAAATTAAAAATCGGGTGGATATCGTTCTTTCTTTTCCTGAAATATATAAATATAATAACGAATGATTTCACTGCTTAAATTATATCGATTTCGATCTGCCTATAGTATCTTAATCATTCGATTTTTGCTATTATAAGTTGGATCTAAGTTTTAATGATTCGCTGGGTTCATATCCTATAAAAACAATTAGATCAGTATTTATTTGAGTCCAGTCTATATACGATATTATAATGGACATAAATACATTCTTGGTTCATCATCATGTAGCATACAGTAACAGATAATCATTGAACTTGGAATAAGAGTGTTCCAAATATTAAAATATTATCATTTCTAGCACTTACCAATTTCAGTGGTGCAGTAAACAAAAAAACATCATACTATTGTGTTATAAGTATATTTAAACTTGTTTAATAGCCGTGCGTAAAACTTATCTGAACTATTAAATGTGTACAAGCTTCACAGCTTATCGAATCATGTTTGTTTTTAATTCTAGTTCAAAAATACTGATTTTATTTATATTGAGTTGTAAATTGTTTTGATTATAGGTGTCATACTATAGAGCCAGAGGTGAGCGAATATTCATCTCAAGAATTGAATACAAATATATTTACAATACCAAGTATCATAATATTAAATGGAGCAACATGTGGACAATAGTAAGACGTGTATCAATAAAATATATCCAGTTCACAGAAAAAACAAAAAATAAATTAGAATATTTTATTAGGTTTCATTGTAATGCAACTCTAAGGATAAAATACGATTACTTTTTGTTTTTTTTTAAAAACTAGAACCGTTTTCCCCCCTCGTATATGTACCTTTAATTACCAGTCTCTAAATTATAGACCAGATCTAAGTTAATTATTGGTAATTAATAAATACATTTATATCTGAATCTCACTTTTTAAATATTTATTCATACCATTTCTTAAAAAAACAAAAATCTATTTTCAATTTCTTAATACGTTGCTACTATTTATACACCATATTTTTTTAACGGAAATTGATGATTATTCTAAAATTGGTGTATGTAACAATAATTGATTAAATCTAATCGCGACTTTATAACCATTTATAGTTTATATGCCTGGTGTTACGTTCCAAACATTAGTTATTAAATTCAATCTAAACTCGGGTTTATTATCATTAAATTGCAGATTTATTTTATTAAAGTTTAGTACATAGTTTAAAATAGATAAATATAAGCCTGAAGAAACAAAATAAGAGCTAATTATTCCTATAATGATATAACAAATGATTTTTTTCCGCCTTGTCCAGCTATTAAGAAATGACAAATGCAACATTTTTAGGAATTTGAATGCATTATAGATAGTATATATCTATGAATATTTTATTTACAAAAAAAAAAGTGTATAAAGTGAAATATAAATATATCGAGTTGCTATTGGTACAAATAAAAAACAAATGATTCGAGAATCATCTACATGTATTAATTATAAAGCAGAGCATTGAGTGCTGCTGGAATAAACGACGAAGCCTAAGTATCTATTTAGAAGTATATCTTAAATATGAACCGATTTCGGAGTCTGGAATATCAGCCTCCGTAACTTTTGGATTATCCAAATCTCTAGACTGCAAGAATCGAGCCCTTAGTTTAGACATTAGGAGATCGCGACAAGTGTGGATTGGAAGAGTGAAAAATAAATCAGTAGATTTATCTTCTAAAACGAAAAGAGCGGCAAGTATTTCAATATCTGAAATATTAGACCCACTGTTTAGAGAATCATAGATTTCTTTTAAAAACTCGGTTATTTTAGACTTTGATTTGCTTGTAAGGCTGAATTCGTCATTTGTGCTAAACAGTCCCAAAGAATTATTATTAGCTAATAGATATCGAGTAACTTCAGTGTATCTTGAATTACGCAGATTTTGATTCTCGCTGAATTTTTTTGGATTAGAAGATGAAGTAATATTTTTTATTCTTTCCCAGTCCATATTACCCTCTTCTAAATAACATCTACAAAGATTATAGGGTGATTTATAGTCTTTAGATTTATCGCACTGACAAAAATCAAGTTCCTCTATAGATTCAAAGATATTGTCTAGATTTTTTCCTAGGAAATTTTGGCTGGTGCATGGTAGATCAATTAGAGAGTCATGATTTTTGTATACAGTATTTGACGAGTTATGCATAGGTTCATAATTCAAAGATGATTTATCAAAGGGATTTGATAAGCTAGAATTTTGAGTTATTGAGCTATTTAGAAATGATTCATGTTTATTATTGCTGGTTAAAATGTTTTGATGTTTTGGGTTATTTGAAATGCCAATGCTGTCGATTTTAGTAGATATTGCTGGGTTATTAATTGCGTTACTATAAGATTGCGATTTATTTTTATTCTCAGCCTCATGGTCATTTGAAACTTTTTTCATTTTTATAGAAGCGTCAATAATTTTTTCTGCAAGTATATAAACATTTTTGGAGTCTACTTTCCTCCCAATTAACCATTCAAAGTCATTTGATACCTTTATGATTAAGTCAACGATTAGTTTAGAGTTTGATTTGATGATAGATTCTGAGCAATTGCAAACGGAAGATACTAGTTTAATTAGTAAATTTTTGTGGTGAGTAGGTATAGTGGGTTTTGTGTTAAAATTTTTCAAGTAGATAAACTGAATTGCCAAAAATATTGCAGAGCCGATTACAAATTTAATGTTTTTTCCAATGAATATTAAAGATTCTGAAGCAAGAGCCATTAATTTCGAGGATAGAAGTGAAATACCTTTAATTCCAGTTTCTGATAGCGATTTTTCAAGAGCAGGAGAGAGGTTTTTTTGAATAGTAGCAACTAGTTCAGCTTTTGATTTAGCGACGTCTTTTGTTTTAATTGTAACGCCTAGACCAAACTGGGAATTTTCAAAGTTTTTTTCAGCCAAGCTAGAAGAGTTAGGAATCAAAATTGTGTAAATAGTCTTAAGAATCTTATTCAATAGCTGTGATTCTTTGCTAGAATCAGGTACGATTCCCAAATGAAAGCGAACCTTTTTGTACACCGAGCCAAATTTATAAATATTTAAACCTATGGAATTCTAAAAAATGGGAATGCAACAACAGATAAATAAGGGTATGAAATGCTTTGTGTTATTTTATATAAAAAATACCGGGATGCTGGCTATTTCAAGAGGGAAACCTTCTTCCTGGCTAGATATGTAAAGACATGAAAGACCAACCAATATTCCTTCCTCGCCGAATTTGAAATATTTTCCTGAGTCGAGTTTTTTTTCAAGTGCAAGCTTTGCCAAATAAAATGCTCGGTCTACTAAATTTGGAACACGCAATAACCTAGCTACAGAGGAAATTTTGGATTTAATGATAAGCTAGATTAATTCGATAATAGGAGAGATTGATTAAATTTATAAGATGTAAATAAATTGAAAAGTCAAATATATATTTTTTATTAAGCAGGGAAAAAAATTATGGAAAATGATAGTTTATTTAAAGGAAATATTTAAAGTTACCATTTCTTTAGCAAAGTACTGGGATTCAAAATTTCTAGAAGTAGGACCTGAATCAGTATTTCTAATTGATTGTCGAGAATTCCAGCCCCATTTTATAAGATTTGAGCTCGTGAAGCTAGTACCATTGTTATGGTTTTTTGAAAAGTAAGATTGGTCATGACTTTGCTCTGGGAGTTTAGAAAGACCGAAGGAAGTTGAAATAACACCGCAGTTGGTACAGCAGTCGGAATCAACGTCATAATATTGTTCTAAGTCATAGTTGCAGCCCAAGCATCTAGACATTTTAAGTAGCTAATCCAAGAACAATGAAAAATGAAAAAATATCAAAAATATATATATAGTGGTATTTTGTTTTGGTAGCTGTTTCACAGGCACTAAGTTTAGAAAATAGGGTATTCTTATTCGCAGGAGATTTAAAATAAATTAGTTATTTGCTGTATCTAAAACACGAGCCAATAAAATGTTGAGTTACAGAGATAAACTTTATTTATACAAATTAATTCGACAGATTAAAACACTCTAACTCTCAGGAAAGGGATGAAAATTACAAATCTATTATAGCTATTTTTTTTTGTTAATTTCGAAAAATACATTTTAGAATCTCTCATTTATCACTGATATTATAGTACAGAATACATTCAATTGCCAATCTAAATAATAAGAAATTCAAAAAGTCTGATATTATTGGGTGATAATATTATTATCTATAAATATTCATATGGGAGATTATTTCAAGGATCGGAACTTTTCCTATAAAGTTTTTCCTACTTTGCAACATATTTTTATTTTATAATCTTAATAAAAATTATCGTCGAATGAATAATCTAACACAACCAATAAATTTACCTAATAAAATTAAGCAAATAGAATTTCAAAGAAAAAAAGTTCCGCTTATCCAAAGAATTTCCCATATAGTATTTTGATGGACAGTCGACCAATAGTTGTTATGGTATATTTTTACAGTAAGAGTAGCTATTTTTCTTAGAATTTTATTTGCTAATAGTAATTAGTGTGAGTTATTGGTTAATCCAAGTCTTCCGTTTAATAAAAGATGCTTATTGGATATTAACCCCAAATAAAATGTCAAGCGAAAGAAAATTTTAATCGAATGTACCGATTGTCAAAATTATCTCATACAATTATATTATTTCAGCGAATAGATGAAGACGAATAAAAACGAGCTGTTAGTTCGAGACAGTTGTGCGCATTTTTCATAAAAATCGTTGCTTTCGAAATGCAATATTGCCAAAAATTTTGAATTTGAAGAGAATGACATTGAACAAGAAAAAAAGCAAGCATTTTCAACTACACTTCAGATGTAGATTTTGACTCGGAGTAGTCGAATTTAGGGTACCTAATTACAAGCAAATAGACGAATTTTTTATGAATTCAGCTATTGGCTCAATAAATTTTTTAGCAAATGGGGTGTATAGATAAATATTGTTAGCGAATCATATAAATTAAAAAGATAGTCAGCTTTTGCCAATGAGTGGTCTAATATCTTTGAGTGATAGTAATGAGCGTTTACAGATTACAGAATTAGCCAATCAAACGAGACAGGATCTATTAACCCCCGAAAAATTATGTAGAATTGGATTATGTAAATGATTTATAAGCATTATTATTGAGTTATAGTGAATATATCGAAAGCAAATTATAAGCGTCTAAATAGACAAATTAAAGTGAGAATATAAATATCTGATTTATTTTTAGGATATAGGAGAGTTGGGATTAGTTGCGTTTAATGAATGTTTGTTTTCAATAAATATTTGTTGTTTTTGGTAAAGACTAGTATTATAGGGCAAAAAGTCATTTCTTTAGTCGAAAATCCTTTCTTTAGAAATTTTTCCCAACAGTCAGAATAAATATAAATTACTATTGGCTGTGACTCGTCAATGTCCAAAATGCTCTCCTTTATATAAATTAAACAGAAAAAATTAATATATTCTTTGTCTCATATAACTGACGAGAGTGGTGGGGTGATTAGTTATTATTGTTGTCAGGCTGGGAGGATACAAGTATTTTTTTTTGGTAAGTTTGAGAATGTTGAAGGCTTTATGTGGAAATAATCTTTTTACCAAATCTCAATCAATTGATAAGACGCTTATTCCTTTCCAGTTCATTCTCTTAAAAAAATCAAATTTAGTGATTCGCTTATGGTATATAATGATATTTATAATTTGGCGCTATTATTCAATAGCCCAATAAAAATTATAACTTCGGGATATTAATTAAATTATCAAAATCAGTTGGCTATATTTTGTAGAACAAAAATCCTCTATTGCCCGGGAAAGGGGTATACACATCAATAGGCTGTTGATTGATTGAAGTAAATTCCTAATTTTATTGCTGAAATTCAAAGAGCTTCTTTCAGAGTAAAAACGCTGTCTTGTGATAGTCGCAGGGATTAGGTTAGATCATTGGGCGAAAATTTTAGGTGGCTAAATAAAAAGGGCAAATAACGTTTGGAACTGATTTAGTTGATAGTAGCAGTAAATTTAAAGGGAAAGCGGTGGAGGGTTTGGGCTATACAGTTACGAGATGTATTAGATTTGCATGAAGCCTTAGTGGTATTTCATATCACTGCTTAGAAGGTTCTATTGGCGACAGATTCTTGTGTTACTGATACGATGACATTAAAGCTAATTAGATTATTAGCCAATAACAATTTTTTCAGGCAGATACAGCGCACATCTGCACATCAACCAATTTGCTGGTGCGCGTTGCCGGCCTTAACATTTATACGGGCGTAAGATCATTTTTGTTAAACCAAATACAGCCAACCGAATTTGATATTAATTCAATAATCTTTAGGCCTTAAGAAATGTTGGTATATTGTAAATTAACAGCAAATAATAAGCTTGCTTTTAAATCATATACGAATCATAAATTTGCATTTAAAAAGAGAGTAGGACGGGAAAGGGTTAAAAATTGTTGGTATCTTATAGATAGCAGCAAATAATAAATATTCTTTATAATATTTTACGAATCAGCAAATTCAATTATTTTTTAAGAGAACTCAACGGGAATGGGCCAAAGAAGTGATGATTCGCAAAAAAAAAGATAAAAAAAAAAGTGAATTATAAATGCACAAATAATGAAATGGCAAATCAGGCAGAATGTAAATATTTTTCTTTTTGGCGAGATAGTTGGGTGAGATAAATCTATTTGTCAAGACCCATAAACGACTCGCTTTTTATGCTAATGCAATAAGCTGACATTATTAATAACCAATAATTATACATCTTTGGTGAGATTTAAATCTACAATCCCGTAGCCACTAGCAGCGCTCAATATTACCCGGATTGATCAATCATGCCAATATTAGACTTATCTGCGCAAAAAAGCTCTGCTTTTAGCCGAATTCCTGGCAGGGCTGAGCTGGAATAAACAACAAACAATCCAGCTTCATTGCCAAAAAAAAAAAAACAAATAAGTATATTAGATGCTTATAAAAAAAATAGTAATTTCCAACTCTAATATCTGAAATTTACCCTTTTCAATCAAAGTTAGCTATTTTTTTCTTTTTCATTGTAGCTTTTTTAATTTTCTTTCGTAAAAATTCCCTCTTCAAACTATCTCTAAATTAATATTAATAAAAGGATTGCTAGCTCTACTTCCTTCACTGTTACTATTGCTGGAATTATTTCATCATCAACCCCTTACCCTTTTATCTCATATCCTAATTTCATAAAAATAATCATTTATTTCAAGCCAAATACCTCCATCTCGTCCCCCTCAAATATCCGATCCTTAGCATGACACTAAAAGTCAGTACTTTACTCATTCCTGTTTTGCTTATACCTATACCCATAATCATTTCTTTATCTCCTTCCCCCTTCAATTTTATAGACCGAAATAGAACAATGGAGTAAGGCCGTCGAGTTGTACGAAAGTGGTGACCTAGACAGTTCCCTCGAGATTTTTATGGTACTCAGATCCACCTCTTTTCAATACTATAACCTATCCCCCCTAATTCGCGCTTTTAACCTCAAATAATTTAACCTTCTAACTCATTTACTTATACACTTCTAAATATTCTTAAAGAAAATTGCTGACAGTTCTAAAGTTCATTTTAACATTGGATTGATCCTCTCGCAAAAAGGCGAAAATAATGATGCTGTAAGCTCCACTACCCAGCTCCCATATTTATAACCCCTCTCACCATAAACAAATTGAACATATAAACACATTTCATTTTATCCCTCTTCTAATTACAACTCTTTCACTATAGATCAACGCCTACTTAGCCGCAATCAACTTGGATCAATATCTCGCCGTCGCATACTTCCAAAAAGGTGTTGCTAATATGATAATCCAAAATAATTCTGCTGCTTTCGATGACTTTAATGACGCCTTATTGGTATAAATATTCATCTAGTTTATACTCACTACACATACTCTTATTTTTTTTTCTCTTTTTATTTCCCTCCCTCCTTCCTTCTCCCTCTTTTCCCTTTTTTTAAATCTAAAAAATAATCTCCTATCTAGAATTTGAGAGGAAACGACTATATTGACTACTCCCAAGTCGACCTCAATTATAAAATATTCGCCTGTGAAATTATCTACAACAGGGCCCTATGCTTGTTCTGCTTAAACAGAAATGAAGAAGCTATAAACGATTTAACATCTGCCTTAAAAATTAAATCTAAAGACAGACACTCATGGATCGATAAAGCCCTAAAATCAAACGGAGTTGTAAATAACTTTTCTTTTTATTTTTCTTTTTTGCATTTTTCTTTCTAAACAGTCGTCTTGCTTATATTAGGACTGCCCCTTATTCTGTGTGCCTAAAGGCACTTTGTACAAACCTTCTGCTTCCAAAGTTCAAAGCACTAAAAAAGTAGATTATTTGGGTAATGCAAGACTAATAGCCCATCGTGATTCTTCTGATGCTTCTGTCGGCTTTAAAGGAGCAGTTGATAAAAAAGTAATATTTACTTACCCCACACTTTCATATTTTTATTTCACTCGTTGATGCTTTAAACTGATTTAATATATACTTATTTATTCTTCCTCAGCTCAACAGTGTCTCACAGACCAATCTAAGCAACGAACTCGGAAGAAAAGTCTCTCTTAGAGATAAACCCAGCGAATCTGTTTCTAATTCTAGCTCAGGAAATGTTGATTCAAGAAGTAACGCAAAACCAAATATGTACAATGAAAGTTCTCAAATGATAAACTCTAGCAGCAACTTGCAATCCTTAAATAATAACTCTGAAATCAAAAACTTCCCTTCCTTTACTGACAAAAAAGACCCAAATAATAGCAGCAGCGAAGGAACCCAAGATGGTGCCTCACATCCTGACCCTCTTGATATAATAAAAGCAGGTCTTGCCAGAAGAGTGACCCTAAATAAAAATAGACAGAATAATAAAACCCCTTCCCCTGATCCTTATGGCAATAATTTAAACTCCAGACCATCTGCCCCACAATCACAACAGCCACCTCAAACTTCAAATATTAACTATATTGAATCACTTTCAAGAACTGGCTCACCATCGCCAAAAAATAGACAAGAGGCCCAGCCTGCAAATACTCTCAACTCTATGAAAACTTCTAAAAGCCCAGTTAATGACATGAATGCTTCCATCGCAAACCCCTCCACAAACAATATTGCCAGAACTGCCTTTAAAGCTCCTAATAATTACGGCTTGCAAATCGAAAGTACCCCTTATAACACTGAAAGCCAAAGCCATAATCGCAATGGTTCAATCTCTGCTCTATCTAATAAAAATAGCAACTCTGAAATTGCTGCCACAAGCCTAAAACTAAAAAAGAGTTTTTCTCCTAACAACCAAGCTCCTGCAGTCCATTCTCCACTCCAAAACACAGTATCACCTGATGACGTTCAAAGAATCCCAATAACCCGCGGGAAAATGAAAGTTAAATTCCACTTTGAATCCGAAATATACAACTTGGTTACCAACGACACCATTGATTTCTATAATTTACGCCTTCAAATAAACAACAAAATCTCAAAAGCAACAGGCGGAAGAGTTCACTACCATCAAAACCCGAACGACATCCCGCAAATTAAGATCAGGTTTGTTGACGAAGACAATGAGCAGGTCTTGATGACTGATTCTGACGACTATGAGCTTGCTAAAGGTTACGCGGGTGGTGATATGTCGAGCTCACAGACAAACGTCATCCCAAGAATCGAATTCTTCTGCTCTTTATAATGGTAAATTGAACAGAACCTAGGATACCTCATCTTTTTTCTTTTTATTAAAGTAAATCAGTTTTCAGAATTTTACTTTTATTTTTATCACTTTTTTATTACCATTTCCTTCGCCCTCTCCTCCTATTTCTCCTCATCTTATTACATTCTACTTTATATTCAAAACATCATTCAGATTTCCATTTCTAATTTAACTATTTGTAAAAGCTTTATTTACCACTGCTTCTTGATTTATTTTTTTAAATGACTTTATAAGGAAATTTTATTACAAAAAAAAAAAAAAGCTTAGTTTCCTCTTAAAAGCGTCGCATTAAATCTAATCTTAAAAATTATAGCTTTATTTGTTTATTTATTTTTAATTATCTTTTCCACCCAAACAATATCGTTTCGATTTAACTTTATCCGTTACATGACAGCTATGGACTTGAATCGCAAAGTCTAGCTTTTGTTTGCGAGATTATCAAAAGTCATAAATTCAAAGCAAGTTTGTAGTATGAAACAAAATACAAAATGCTTAAAAGTTAATTAAAAAAAAAAGGTGTATTCCTAATTAGCTTTGTAATTAAAGGGTTACTTAATGGGTTTATACAATTGCTGAAATGGTGCTGTTACTTGTAGCTATGCTTTTTATTGGTAAAAAAAAAAACAAAATTGTCTATTTAATTTTATTTAAAATCATTTTCAGATTTTATTGTACATATGAAATATCGGGTCGCAAAAATACAAATGTGCTCATACGAAAAGAATATAAAAAATAAATAAGTCAGTTTTATTAGATTATATTATATTATGCTATACTATATTATGTATTGTTATGGGTTAGTTGATGAGGAGGAGGAGGGAAAATAATGGCTTCAAGATGTGTTATTGTTACTAGTGAACCACATTTCAGTGTACACGCTGGATCCAAGAATAGGGTGGAGGACGACATAGGCGAGGAAGTATTGCAAAGACTGTTCGCGCTTCTGCAAGAACTGGGGGTCGAAATTGCGCAGCATGCGTTTGGGGGGCAGCTGCGGGATGCGCGACTTGAAGAGCGGGTACTTTACAGTTAGCATGAATCTCAAGTTTACAAAGTCCGAGTATCTCCGCTGCACAGTTAAATTCTCGCCCTTTTTTTCGTTTTATTTTATTTTATAAATAGTTCATAAAGCATTTTATTGTGGAAATAGTGTGAAAATATAAATTATAAGAAATAAGTAAATTTTTTGTAAGGTAAAAGGAAATTTGTGTATTTACATTTGATTTTCTTGCAATTATCGTGTATGTGACAAAAGTATCTATGCCGCGGCGAACA
>LSSN01005173.1:0-17420 GCA_001970855.1 Smittium culicis | reverse complement strand
CATCTACTTTACATACTACTAAACAGTGGTTATTCATTAACCGAATTTTTAAATGAGATTCCCATATCGTATTGTTGTTTTGGATATTGATTTTATCAAAGCACCACAGTTTTTGTAGTGTACAGTACCTATAATAGTTTCAATGAAGTATCAATATCAACAATAAAAGTTGTGCGGCTATTTGTCGTTAACTTTCCAATGCTTTGTTTTTCTCCAAATTAAAACATAGTGGCAATAAATTTATTTCAAAGAATCTATCCTTGCTTTTTCGCTTTATTTTTTTAAATAATTATTTCCGAAATGCCTATTTTAACTCTCTGACCACAAAAAATTAAGGGATTATTTAATAGAATCTATGTGACTGTTGGAAATTTATTTTTCGGCTTGACGCCAATTTTTAATAAATATTACTTAAAAGTTTGCAAGCTTGGAGATTTCATTATCTAATTTAGGTAGCTTATTAATCTACCGTCCACACACAGAATTTTAGTTACTCTTAAACTGTATAATATATTAGAATCATAGCATCTAATTAAAGATTAAAAAAAAAAGTATTTTTAGTTTCCTTCAGAGGTATATCATTATTTTTAAACTAAATTTTGTTTAACAAAAAAAAATATCATGTTTAATTCACATTTATTTATATCAAGAATTTATTTTAATTGTGTATTCCTTTATTTTTCCGTGCTGAAAATTAATAATTAATATAATTTTAATAAATTTTTATAATTCCATTTTCATAATTAGAAATAGAAATTAGTAGATTGAAAAAAATTGTTTTGATTATAGACTCCCTCTTTAATTGAGTTAAAACCAGCTTTGATAGTCATAGGTATTCTATAAGTGACCTGAAGGCACACAGGAAGTAGAATGCGAGAGGATATATTTTAGTTTTTTATACAACTTATTGTATCTTTAGTATTTATTCATAAGAATGCAAAATTTTTAATATATTCGTGATAATAATAATAATAATAGCTAATGTCTTATTATTTCTTCAACGGTACCAGTTTCAACCACCAAAACCGTTTTATTGAAAATCTAATTACTTATTTGAAATTGTATCAAATATTTTTATATACTTTTTGAATATAATATCACTGCTAAACCTATGATAAAATATGACATAAAATGAGTTTATTAAGGTATTTTCAACCACTACTATGATAAAAAATCTGGCCGTGATGTTCTGTTCACAGTTTAGTCGATTCAGTATATTTTAAATTTTTATCTGCCACTTACTATATAATATTATTAAAGCAAAGTACTTAAACTGCAATTTTTACTCATTATTTTTTATTTTCAATTTTATTTTATTTTATAACATTAACAAACTTAGGGATATAATATAGCATGCGTTTTAGTATACAATCTTTTAATGATTAAATAATTGCATTTTTAAATTAGTTTACAATTTTTCGCAAATACCATCTGAGAATAATATTGAATATACTCACTTGATCGCATAAAAATTTAAATTTTTAAAATTTTTAGTAAAAGACAAGTTCCAAAAAATAAAAAAAACCTATCATATAGCTGTTAAATATCCAAGGTACAGCTTTATAATTTAGATGTCAAATTCAAAATACCTGAAGGCTAAATTAAAAAAATTAGTATGTGAATAACGAGATTTCTAAAAGTGCCATTACCCAAAAGAAATTGACTCTCACAAACTAACAATTCTAATAAGTAAAGCGTAATTAATACTGGAGAAAAATAGCTTAGACTTCTCTTTATGCGCTATTAATTTGAATTCAACTAGCCTACGGCGTGATAAATTTATAAAAAGTAAAAAATAAGTTCAAAAATGACGTTAGTTTTCGTGAAACACGCTGATCGTTTATTTTTTGACGATGCCTATATATGTAACATTTTTGATATATTATAAATAGATTTAAGTCACCGAAAGACCATTATCAATTATAAAAAGTTAGAACAAATTTGTTTGAAGATTCATATTTTTTTGGAACTTTCGAGCAATTAAGTGCATGCAACTGAGAATTCTTAGTTATAAATTCTATATGAAAAAGAAACAGCTAATTTATTTCTGTTTTTCTCCATGTTAAGCATAATCCAAATTTTAGTATTTTTTGTGTTACACCTGTATATCAATACTACCAAATTCATATTACTTTGAAAACTATGTAAAGTATACAGCTTTATCTGATAACTCAATAAAAAATAGTAGAAAAAAAATCAAATGAAAATGAATCGTTTTAAAACAGAGGCTTCAAATTTAAATGACGATAAAATCGTAGAAAAAGTAACTTAGGATCGATATTTTTGTATTATCGCACAAATAAATCTAATCAAATAAAATACTTATTTCCAGAAATTAAATATTCTTAGTCGAATAAAAAAAATTCAATAATTGGACAATAAACATGGTAAAATCACTAAAAGTGTCAGTTTTATTTTCAACTTGGGTTATATAGTTAATTGATCCTATTCACCTTTAGATACGCAGCCGGTAGGCTGACAGAGGAGTTTATTAGTATTGATACTCTAGTTTTTTTACCTAACTCCAAATTTACTATAATTTTAGATAATTTTACCGCATATTATCTATTATTGATATCATAGCAAATAAATTATGTGAAAAAGATCAATAGAACTTCAATTATCTCAGAAAGATTAAAAAATGCTAAATTCTTACAATATTATTAATTACTGTATCACTATTAGTCTTTTTGATAACCCTGGATTTTATTCTTACCCATATCATTGTTCACTTAAATGCATTTTGAGACCTTTTACTCCTTCACTTTGTACAAAAAACTTGATATAGCTGTTTTATCTGTTTCCGCAAAACAAAAGTGCTCCTATTTTTCACTCAAATTTCAGTAGCAAAACGAATCACCATTATTTATAAGTATATTATTAATAAAAAAATCGTCATTATTTACAAATAATTCACTAATTTATAAACTCTTTTTACTTAATTACAAGTTTGGATAATGTGCAGAAAATAGCATTAATTTTCCATCAAAAGTATATTTACATATTTTAATATTTTTATTTCCCCCATTTTAATTTACCTAAAATATTCATAGATTTAACTTGTATACTAAACCTACTTGTAATGATGGTTAAAAAAATTTCTATGGGTTATAATAAAGATTCTTAGAAGAGTAGAACGCTTATTCTTAGAAATCATATTTGTTTATATTTATTAATTAAATAAATTAATCGAATTAGATAACATTAAATAATATATTCAAATAAGGTTGAAAATACAAGTTAAGTTCTGTTAGGAAAAGTTCCGCTCTTTGTAATGGTCTCACATATACAAAAAATCATAAAATCAAGAATTTATAAATATCTTACAAAGTGCGACATATCTTTTTATCAAGCAAAAATAAAAAAAAGTGAAAAAAAATTATTTAAAACGCCTTGGTTGATATAATAAAAAAATTTCTCGAATCTAAGAAAATAAATATTTTAATCATAGGATAATATTCTCTATTTTTGAAAAACGGTTTTTAAAATCAATCATTCATTCGATAGAACTTATAATCGAGGACTTTCCTACGACATGTGCCTTTTATAAATAAGAGTCTACAAATTAACCTCTTACTATCAGTCCTATCAACCAATTAAGTTTAAAACGTAAATATCATTCTCAAATTTAATTACATTATAACATTGTATAAAATAAAAATTGCTACCCAATTTTAGTAACGTGTCAATATTTAATAGTAATAGCTTTAAACAAGCTTGTAAGGATAATGATTACAAGCCATTTAAAACAAATAAAAGACTTTGGCAAAAGTCCTCTAATTCCTTATCACATCCTATCCTATCTCCCCTATTTTGCAAACAATTTTTAAGGCTTTATTTCTAAAATAAATTTTGAATCTCGTGTTTAAAACCTCTTATATTTTCCATAGGTTTCATAAACAAGTTGAATGTTATAGCACCTTAATTTTGCAATTGATTCTTAATCTGCCAATAAAAAAAATACAATAAATCAACTATTAATCTGGCCTATTATAAAATTTTTTTGTGTGAATATTAGTGTTAATTACTAAAATTCATGTTGTCTAATTTGCTAATTTTAAGTTTTAGTGATAAAAATATTAATGCATTACCACATATTAAAAATTTCACCTTTTGCACTGATAAGACATTAACTAGGCATATCCCGTTTTATATTATGATTAAATAATAATACTGAAGTTATAATAGCCCTTACTTTAATCCATTTTTATTTCACATTTGTTATTTACAAAGCAAAAATAAACAAGTTGTATTAATATAATACCCGAAATAAAACTTTTTTTTTTTTGTATTTAGGGAAATCATAGTAAGTTTAACTAGTAATAATTTTATAAGATTCAAAGAAAATTAATGTTATCAATCTTTGCTCAATCAATTATTATAGTAACTAGTTTTGGTTTTGTATAAATAAAATCAAAAACATTAATTTTAACATTTTAAATTGAATATTATAAATTTCTATCTCTATTCATTTTTAAAAAAATCGTTTGTTATCAATAATATAAATTTTAAATTTCTTTAAAATCTGTTGAGTGTGTTTATAAAGTTAGCTTATTAGCCTATTCTTAGCCTTAGTCTTGATAAATATTTTTTAAAAACATATCCTCAAACTCAATTTATTACATTATTAATTTTAACTTATAAAATTGTCGATGTATAATTCTTGTAAAATATTTTTAAAAATTTTAAAAGATTACCCCCTATATAATTATTTTCTGTCAACCATAACTATATATCGTAATAATTATTCTGATTTTAATGAGTAAGGAAAGATATACATTTTACAAAATATAATCTTTATACTTTCTTTAAATTAAAAACTATATTTCAACAAGGTTTAATTATCGAATAAATAATTTTATGTTTTATAGCTTCGCTCTTCGATCCAACCTCATTGAATTTTCTAGAGAAATTGAAAGTTAGCTATTAAGTAACAAAAAATTCAAAATACTACATTATATGCTCAATATTTACTTATTTTTATATTTTATAGTAATATTTTATATTCCAATTTAATTTATATTAATAATGGCTTTTTATACTCAAATTTACAAGCGATATTATTCATTAATAGCTACTAATCATTTTTGAGAGAAAATTGGTGTTTCATAATAAATTAAATACCAAATTCTCTCTTATTTTAGTTTTTTGGTTCATTTTAGAAATTTTAAAATGTATGTTTAAAATATAAATATGAACTATTTTTCTTTAAATTTTTTAAATTATAATTATCTAAAATAAAAATAAAAATTGATAGTGTCAACATTCTCTAAAAATAATTTATTTAGTATTTTATTTGAATTAGGCAGTTAAAATGCTAACAATTTTATCGCTGTAAATTCATATAGCTTCAAGATAAATGTAAATTTAAATTATTTTTATTTAATAATTATAAATAATAATATGTATGATACGAACTAATAAGATTATATAATTTATTACTCAGTCATAATTAGCTTAAATATATTTCAGGGATATTAGATGATTTATTGTGGAAAGGCAATACTATTTCAACCAATATCATTCAGTTAATTCTTAATTTTTCAACAGTAAATCTCAAGTTTATATAAATTTCATCTATTTAATTATTTCCCAGACTATGTAAAAAATAATTTACTATCAAACTATATATTAATAATAGTTGTAAAATACAATAAAAAAATTTTTTTTCTTGTTTTATAATAGTAATATTCTTTATATTAAGTATATCGCTTAAATTTTTTTCTCATTTTTTAATATAATAATATCTAATAAGCTTTATAGATGCGTCTTCTTTTAGAGTTATTGATTATTTTTTAATTAGATTTAATATAGATATTATAATTTAATGTGAATGATTTTTACATAATCAATAAATATCGAAATTAAATATAATATTTTTAACTTGTATCAAAAATTGAAAAGTATTTTTTTCATAAAATAATATTTTTTACTAGCACAAAAAACTGAAAATTTAAAAAATTTATACTAAAAAAAATATTAATTCATGATTATAACTAGAAAGCCATTTCTAAATAAATTTAAAACGTGGCTAAAAAAAAATATTTATAACAATATCTTTATGGTTGATAATATATATAAAATAGTTCAGAATTTTACGAAGCCTTCGAATATTTATAAAATTGCATATTATACGATAATAGTATTAAAGCTATTTTTATAAATACTAAATATTAATACATTTTCAACTAAATAAAATAGTAATTTACGCCAAAATTAAAATTTTTTTATTCAATTTATACAATATTTTTATTAGTTTTTAATCATTTTTCATTTATAGCAAGATTTATTATATAAACAGGATTCTGATTATACATAATGAATAACACAAGATTTAATAAAAATTATATATTTTAGGTATTTTTGGTAGATAATTTATTGATAAAGTCAAAATAAAATATAATTAAATAAAAATAGGTCTATGAATAAGATTCAGAACCAATAGAAAGCGTGGAATATTCATGAATTTAGAGAAATTATCAAATCAGACTCAAAAATAAATATAAGAATTGTATTTAAAAAATAAAAGTATAATGATAGTACCAAGGAAAATGGCAAAATTAAATTCTGTATCTTTTATTGGGTCATCATAAGCAGATATTCTAATCTAACCCAGGGAAATAGCATTAATGTATTATCACATATTCTTATTATTTTTGCAGCCATTTATAATTTCTCACATTCTCAAGCTACAAAATATTTAAAAGTTCTTTACTTGTATAAAACTGAATTTGAATAAAATACGATTTTATATTGGTGAGTTAAATATAAATAGCAATTACATATTATAATAAAAATCAATTTTATGTATTTGAATATAAAGAAATTTAATTGATTTACTTGAGTTGGATGAATTTTTTACTAATAGCTACAATTTAATTTAATTTTTAATAATAATATACGAGCGTCATAAAGGTAGTATTTTATTTCAGCCAATTTTAGTAATTATACTAAATGATAAAAATGCTATTGCAAAATTTTCTTAACTATGTACAAATAATAAAATGTATGCATATAATTATAAAAAATTTAATTTTTAATTGATTATGAATTTTTTTTAATATTAAATTATATAAATTGTATAAATATATATTTAGTGTTAATTATTATGGGTTATATTTTCTAGCCTTATTAAATGCTAATTATATATAGATAAGTATAGCATAATCTATTAATTTTTACTAATAAGGGATTGTTAACTAATAAAAAATTCATATTTTCATCATATGATTTATATCAGTTATCAACTATTGAGTATTTTATAATTCCTACAAATAGAATTATTAAATTTAAGATTTTTTTAATTATTTGAATGTATTAAGAAAATTTAAAATTTTTTTCAATTATTTTTCAATTTTATAAATCTGGATAATAAACTAATTTTAAGTAAATAATGCTCTAAGATTAAATTATAGAATAGATATTAGACATTATTTTTATTACAATTATTTTTAATAGAGAACTATGATAATAATCCTTGAACCAATGCCCAGTGGGTATGGAGCTGCTAGAGCGGCGGAGAGGGGTCGGTTGAAAAATTATTTTTTTAATATTTTTATAACTTTTTAAATATTTTTTGATAGTGTTTAGTATACTTTTTAATTATGTTTAATAAACTCTCTGAGAAAAAAAAAAACTATGTTAATGATATATTTATTAAACCTTAATTATAACTGATTATTTTATTAATTTTTCTGATTATATATCGTATTTTTCGTTTTTTATTCTTATTAACTGTAGAAATTGTATCAGAACCAATAAAATTTTCTGTCTCTTAATTTTCTTTTTTTTCATTCTTATAAGTTCACATATCTTTAAAAACTGTGTTAATAAGGAAATTACATAGTTTTTATCACAAAAAACAAATATTCAAATCGAGTTTTTTTATAAGGCAATCCACTCATTGAGCAATGGTTTATATTTTATATATTATACTTTAATAATATTTACTAGATTATTAACATATTCAATTCTTTATATTTTACATTTATTACATTGATATAAGTTGAATGATTATATTAATGAAATATTTGATAACTGATAAACATTTTAGTATAAATAGTTGTGATTTTTGACAGAAAATAATACGGCTCACAATAAAAGTTATAAAAGAAATACCATCTCATAAAAAAAAATTAATCAAAAAACCAGCTTAAGATTCAATATTAAGAAATAGAGTTTAATAATATTTTCTTGTAAATTTTTTTTATAGATATTCTGAATTAAAAAAAATCCTAGAATAAAAACTCTAGGTGAAAAAATGAAAAATCTCCGGCATATATATTAAATTTAAATTTTAATTAATTTTAAACTTTTATAAAATAAATATCGAGACCATTATCTAAATTTATGAATATCATCTAGTTTATACATTATTTTACGGATTTACACTAAAATATTGTGATTATTTTGAAATTGTATGTTGATTTTAAATAATTTTCAAGATTCGATGTGTTTAATTCGAGATTTAATCATTACAATTATCTATAATTGATTAAAACTAGACTAAATTCACATATGCTTAATTTATAAATATTTGGTTTGGTTTAAATTAATTTGATTCAAAATTTTAGCTAGAAAATAGAGATATAATAATTAATTCATCAGAATAACAGCGTTAATTTAGAATTTTGAGTTTTTAAATACTTATAGTATTTATACAAAATATATTCCAAAAAGCTAACTAAAAAAGAATAATTTCTATAGTAATTTAATAAATTAAGCCTAATCACTCTATTATAATTAAGGCGCCATAATAATATTATTGTCGTAGATGATTCATTCCAATCGCCACCAATGAAAAATAATACAATCACATTTTTATTTTTATTTTTATTTTTATTTTTATTTTTGGAGACTGTCAGAATCACATTATTTTTCATTCATCTTTTATTCACGCATTTTAATGGTTTTTAAGGAAAAAGTATAATATTTTTATCAAATAATATTCTCTTTGATAATTTTTTTATAAGGCAGACTATCGACAGGAATGAAACTTATAATTAAATACTTACTAATATAATTTTTCCACATATAATAGTAGTTTATTTCAGATACTTTATAGATATACATTAATAACATTTTATACTTAATTTCTTAGCGTTTGGGAGGGGGGGGGGGTTTAAAATTGCAAATTTTTTGTATAAAAGATGCAGATTGTTCCTAAAAATTTGAGAATCATCATCCAAGACATTATTATAATAATTAAAAAAAACAAAATTTAATATCTAAAAACTTAAAAAACTTAAAAAAATATAATTTTTCACATTTTCAAGAACACAAAATAAATCTTTATTATAAAATATTGGTGGAGAAGTGGAATAATCATCGATATTTATAACAATATTTCATGTATGATTAATTTAATCACCTAAACAATATTTAATTATTGTTAGCTTTAAAATTAGCCATTTTTTTAAATTAGAAATAACCCTGAATATTATTTAAATAACAATATAGATATTTATGAATTTATTAGAAATTATTATGCTTATTGAATTAAGCATAATAATATATAATAGTTGCATGAAATAAATATTTAAATTTAAATGAAGAGTTTTGTGGCATCATAATTTTGATGTTATAACAATCAAGATATCAAAAGTGGAATACAAATTACACAAAATTCTATAAAACAAAGTTATATCACTATAATATTAGCATACATTTCTTAGATAATATTAAGTGCAATATTAATGTTTAAGATTTTTAAATTCTGCATTTGAAAATTCGTATAAGTTTACTAAAAGATATATCAGATACTAATATTACATATTTCAATTTTTTAGATTAAAATCGCTAATAAGTTAATATTCGAACAACTTATATAATGTAATTATTTTATTTAATGAAAAAAAGAGTTATTAGTTTTATAAATTTAAATTAAATATATTAGTTTTTATAAATCAATTCATATAATGAAAAGAAAACGGTAGTGATAAATCATAATAAATTATTTTAGAAATGATAATTGTTAAAAAAAACATAATATGCGATAATAAATAATGTGAAATAAAATTATAAGTAAATTATGTAAATAATTGTTATCGGAGCAGAATTAGAAAAAAAATCGCAATAAAAGAAATAACACATTAAATTATTCGACAGAGAAGTTTAGAGAATAAGTGACAAAAAAAATTAAAAAAAATTTTAAAAATCAATAGCGATGAAAATATCAGGAATATAAAATAGGGAAAAAATATTGAGGATAACTTTAGTTTAAGAAAAAATGTGTAAAATAACCAGAAATTTTTGGACAAAACACCAAGTACTGGAAAGAAAAATTAAGTATGACCAGTTGCAAGCGGGAAAAAATTCAAGTAAAAAAATAGCAAATAATACGCTTTAAATGTTGAATTAAGTGGGAATGAACTTTAAAAAAGAAATTACCGAAAATTAACGAAAAAATTTAAAACATAATTTTCTACGGTCAGGTCTGATTAAAAGGCAGAAAAAATTCCCAGTTCTAATCAGAAAAAGCATCGTGGAATTAATAAATAATACGCAAAAAATTATTTAAATTTAAGCATGAAAGTGAAAAAGTTGTTCAAAATAAGCGAATTAATGATTTTGTTTATAAAAAATACGGAAATATTGACAATATAAAAATTAAAATTTAAAAAAGTGAAACATTGAAGTATAAAATTGAGTGCAAGCAGAAAAGCTGTCCAAAATATGTGCATTGTAAATTATGATTCATTAATCTAAATAGACAAAATTGGGTATGTGACAATCCAGAGCGTGATTTAGAATTTTACTAAATTTTATTCAGAAGAATATATGCCCTCATATCACAATAAAATTAGATAAATTTAAATATTACAATATTAAAAAGAACGGATTCGGAGTGAATGCTGGTATATGGGGCTTTTTGCAATTATCTAGGTCTAGTGCTGATATTGAATTCTTCGACGTCTAGGAGCTCCGTTATATACAGGATTAATTCGAATTCTGTCTTCATGTGTATCGATTGCCTCAATCTATTCAGATATACTGTTCGTAGGCGATCTATGTATCATTAATACACTTGAATCGCATGACCCGGCTGGATTCGCTTTCGGCATATATTTTTCACGCAATTAGTTAGTCAATAAATTTATAATTGGTTTACAAACTAATAAGTTTTTTTTAATCGAATAAAAAGAATGATTTTTAACAAGCTTTTTTATTGTTTTATACTAAACGAATAGTAAGAGAAATAGAAGTCAAAGTTATCAAAGTTATCAAAGTTATTTTAATTAATTCAAAATTACAAGTTCAAAAGTTTTTAGGAATTTTGTTTTATCCAAAATTCGATTTCCTTCATCATTTCCTTTTTTTTTTTAGCTTTTTATATCTTTTCATTTTTTTTATTTCAATTTTTTTATGTACTTACCTTTATTTTTATTTTGTTTTGGTATTTTCGGTATTCGGTTGTTTCGAATGCCTCCGCAATAAGTAAGTAAAATCTTTATTTATTTTTTTATCAAGAGTTGATTTATATTTATAAATACATAAGATAAATATGATTTTATGATAATCATAAATATAAAAGTAATCTTATTTTGATTGCCTAAAATATTTACTTCATATTAAAAGAGCTCAAAAGATTTGACTCGGAAAAAAAATGCTTGAGCATAATCATCTGTCATAGTAAATTCTTAGTCATTTACCAATGAATTCCATGTTATAAATCTTATTAAGTTTGAAGAAAATGCCATAGTGCTTGCACTTAATACCTTTATACACTTCATGTAATGCCTTGGGATATTTTCTAGAAAATTTATATTTGGCATATTCACGGGCTCCACTGATGATAATATTTTTGCCTTCATGCTTTCTATTACTCTATGAAAAAATTGTGCGCCCTTAGACTTTTTCGCCTGAAAATTAAGCATATTAGAATAAAAAATCTACATTCCATTGATAATTGAAAGCGGAGGTGAATGGCTAACAGGTTAAGTCGAAGTTCCGATATCGAATGTGATCGGCTGAATCACAAAAATTTCATCTGCTGGTATGGAATTGGGAAGACTGGAATTCAATATTGGCTGCAGTTATGAATTTTTATACTGTTGAATGAGTCGATCAATTCTTTTATCCTGAAAAAAGAGCTGTTCTCTTAGATGCTTGTTTTCATAATCCAATTTCTCAATCCTAGCTAAATTGAGTGCTTGATTTTTTTTAAATACATCTCATATATCGACTAGATTATAATTCATTAGATGGATAAAGGTATAGTCCTCTTGTAAAAAATATTGGCTATAACCATTGAACGAGTATTCCATCGGCTAAAACTTGCAAATATAATTTTTTAAGCAAAACAAGAATTAAATTGTGGAAAAACTTGATCTATTTAGACAAAGTTAAAAAAATTGAAATAAATTGTAAATGGCTTAGTTCCTAGCACAGTATAAATTAGCCAAAAAAAAAAAAAAAAAAAAGGCATTAAACTCGCACAATTTTGTGAATTTAATTTTTTCGAATAATTTGCTATACAAAAGAGCCTATACATAAAAACTAAAAAAAAAAAGGCAAAGCACAAAAAAAAACTAAAGCATACACTTTAGCCGCCAAAAAGCCATTTTTATGTGCTAGAAACAAATTTAATGGTGCCTTGATTCAGGAATTGAAAGTTAAAAGAAATAAATCAAGAAATATATTCCAAGAAAAGGTAATCAAGGTATTATGTGCATAACACTCTAGAGCTTTATAAAAAATTTTAGAATACAATGGAACCTTATAGGAAATTATGGAATGTTACCCATAGACTATATTAGTTGCTTCTAGAACCTTCTAAAAAATTCCATAATATTCCGAAATTATTTTTTTGAAAACTATTAATGCTTTTATTATTTTATTTAATAAAATCATTTAGATTTTTCTTCAAAAGTATATGATGATAAATTTTTTACACCTTTCAGAAAAATCTAAATGTTATTTATTTTATTATACTTATCCAATAAAAATAAAATTTACCTATAAATTAACTAGATAACACTATATTAGTAATAGTTTTAGTCTTAGTTTCGGTTTCAGTACAACCTTAGCCCTGTTTTTATTCTTCCCTTCGTGCCTAAAAAAAAATATAATTCTTTTATAGACTAATTTTATACTATAGTTTATTCTTATTTGGTATCAATTATTTATTAGTAATATAATTATATTTTATGATTTTAAATATTTGATAACCCAAAACATATTAATTTTGTTTAGGGCTATATAAAAAAGGTTAATGTATTTTTTAAAATAAAATTTTCACTTTACTTTTGTCTGTTAAGACATCCAAGCGAATAGATATAATTTGTATAAAATTTAACAATGAGGACAGATTTTATTTTGGGTTGAGTTAATTAGAAAGCTTGTATAATTTATTTGATGATATCCAAAAAAAAATCCAATAGGTTTTATTTATAAATCAAACCTATAATTTTTCCATAACTTAAAATTCTAGAGTTTAGCAACTGGATGAGCAGCTTTTTTAACTATTATTATTTTAGAATAGTTGAAATTTAAAATAAGAAAAAAATAAAAAACTCTACTAAATATCGCAATTTACATAAAGTTTATTCTATACAAACTTTTGCATTTATTTAATATTCTTATATTCTTATATTCTTATATTCTTATATTCTTATATTCTTATATTCTTATATTCTTATATTCTTATATTATATGTGATGTTTAAAAAATTTTATATTTGTGAATAATATATTTGCTATTATGTTAGGCTAAATTAACTTTTTTATAATACAAAAAAAGAGAAATTCAAATTTAAAGTTGGTACTATTTAAACATGCTGATTTCTATTGTATATATGCTGTATAAATATACATTTATAAGAATTAGTTATATATTATCAAAGCATATCTTATTATGCAATAAATTTTTAGAAATGATTTTGATATTAATATCTGCCAATAAGCACTTTAAAACTATTAATAAATTATCTATATTAATTCGGAACTATTTTTAGATATAAATAAAAGATACCTATTTACATCTATAGAGATATGCTGTCATAAAAAGAAAACAAAAAATAAGAAAAGCAAAAACATCAAAAAAAATAATAAAGTCAAGACAAAAGAAACCTTTTTTTAAGACATATTTTTTTTACATTATTAACATAATTATCACATATTTAATTCTTCTTTAAATCTATTCAAATATAATTGAAATTTAAAAGAACCTTATAGCATATATAGACAAAATAAAAAACTATCTCTGCTTAAAGCATGCCTTATGTATAAAATATTATCAGCTTTATTCAATAATTATGGATTTTTAGTTATAATCTAATAAATACTCTTTTATCTGAGTATCTATACATATTGTCTTTATTTATATATTTTTTGCTTTAAATATTTCTGTAATAAAATAAAATTAATCTGCGCTTTTGACCAAATAAAGTCGATGGTTTTAAAAAGAAAAAAGATATTTCTTATATTTTTAGATAAAAATATCACCCTATTATTAATTTTTATTTTTATTGGCTTAGTTTGGTTAAACATTCAATTCTCTTATTAATCATTCAATAAAGTACTCGCTACCTTATGACAACCTCAAATTTTATTCAGCTAATAAATAATTTTTTTACACCTTTCTAAATAAAAAAGACTAAAATCATCTAAAAATTATTCTATTGTGTAAATTATTAATAAAACTTTTTTGTGCTTACCAAAAAGTAAATATTGGTAAGATATCCACCATTTTAGGCAAGCTTAACTGTTGCAATTAAATTGAAAGAGAAAAGTTTGATGCACGTTATTTAGTTATCAAATTCAAAAAAAAAACTGCGCAAATTGCAAAATTAAATTAATGTGATAATTTTAAATAACTTTCTGCGCAATAAAACCCTCACTCAAAAGAAAAAGCACAAATTTATAGAGCGAAGGCCATTTAAAAAAATCGAATGTGCTAAAACATTATTTGGTGACGTATTGAAGGGAAATTTTTTGTTAAAAACGCTAAGATAACCATTTTAAAAAAAATGAACCAAAAAAGATCAAATCTATTTTCAGATACGATCAAAAAATTGATATGAGCCAGTATAGAGATGTTTCATTCAAACATCTGCTATATGGAGGGAAACAAACTAGCCTAAAACGACTGTGCCAAAATGGCTCAGATCGCAAAATTGGCATACCCTGGGCGCAGTTTCAAGGAGACCACATAAACGCGCTCTATAAACTCGCCCACGATCTTGATGGCTCTATCTACATAAGAAAAGATGACCATCGAGCTAGAATAACATATTTTATATTTAGCAAAAAGGAAGATGCAGAAAGCGCGATGCAAAGGACATTCTCACACAATCTAAAGGAGATAGAGATGTACCAGACCGAAAAAATAGAGGAGGAAATCACAGTTGTCAACATCCCAAATCTTGGAGATGTTGACATACTCACTCTATTGAACCTAATCAAGGAAACAATTGAGCCGATATCAGAAATTATTGATATCAGATCCCTGTGCAGAAAAGGTCTCACAGAATTCCTCCCTTATGGAGTTAAAATTTTATTAAAAAAGAAAACTGCGGAAGCTATTATTCCAAGCTTCCTTGACTATGAGTATGGAAGGATCAACATCTTCTATAGAGGATGTAAAGAAGCTTGCAGTTACTACAAGGAGGAAGGCCACTGGAAATCTAGCTGCGAGATATTATTAAGCAGAAAAAATAAATCAAGCAAAAAGATTACAACCTCGAAGGAAAATAGAGTAGCTAGTGCAGATTCTTCAGAGATTAAAGCTGTAGATAAGGACATTGGGCCACCAGCTGCTGAATTAATCGAGTCTGATACTAAAGAATCAGATAATATCACACCACCTGTACAGCGCAGAGGTACGGTTGGGCTAAAAAGACCTCTATCATGCTCGGCTGCTATGGCTCTCACTGAGCAACCGAAAAAAATTTCTCCTAATAATAAGGAATATAGTACTAAATCAGACAATTTGAGCACAGAAATGCTCAAAATATCTGAAAATAAAAGCAAAAAAATAATTTCAAGCGACGAGGAAACGCTTAAAATTAAAACAAACAAAAAATTTATAAATTTGTCTAGTTCCCCGAGATCGAGCGACTCGGATGGATACAGCCCACCAACCGAGCTTGACAGAATGGCAAAATAAGCACGGAATGGGGAAATAACTGAAGAGCAGTATATAATCTTCCAGGAGGAGTATGTACTTAAAAATTTCACACAATCAGAGGTTGAAATGGACTTCTGCACAGATGACGGTGATGGATTAGTGTCATCTGAGACACATTCTCAGATGGACACCAACACTGATCTGTGATCAGAATCACAAAATAATCGAATTATTATTAAAAAAAATGAATAAAAAAACGATAAAATCACATAAATGAAAAAGAAAAAAAACAGATAAATTTTTGATACTCAACGTGCAAAAGCTATCAAAAAACACAGTTAAAAAATACATAGTATTGAACTCATCGCTCGAAGAGAACAGTATTAAAGTTACGAAAATTAAACAGCGAATTGGACGGTGGTGACACATGCTCCAATCAAATAGCGACAAAAAAATTAAGCTTACGAACGATGAAATTAAAAAAATCGAAAAATCGTTACACCCAAAAATTAGGCGAGAAAAAAATTAAAAATTTCGATCCGCCAATTTAAGTGGCCAAAAAAATCAAAAAATTAATTGCTCAAAAAACAACACTCTGACGGATATGGCCTACAATATATGAGGTATAAAGAGTGTAAAAGATGAACTTGAGCACTATCTGAATTTTTCAAAGTCGGATAGTGCTAAGCCCGATATCCTGGCACTCCAGGAAACATTTTTAACGAAAAAAACTTACCGCTGCCGCATACCAGGATACACCTGTATAATGGCGAAAGCCGATCACGCCAAAGGTGGCACCGGTCTACTGCTGGCAGTAAAAAATAACATTGGACTAGAAATTAGCGAATATAAATCTACGCCAACTTGGCTATCTGGGATAGTCTCCGAGCGCACCAAAAATGGTGATAAATTCACGCTTTTGGTCACAAATGTGCACTTCCCAAACGCTGAAATTCGCAAAAAGCGAGCGATTTCTGAGCTTTTGGACCACTATAAAAATCTCAATAAAAAATTCTCAAAACACATACTGCTGGGGGACTACAATATGGATACCCCGGCTTCAAAAATGTTTACAACGAAGCTTGGAACTGGGTTCCAACATGCAAAAGTGACCAACTCGACCGGGTCGAGGTACAATAAGAGTACTGTGGGCCGAATGATTGACCACATATACTATGCTGGGCTCAACAGCCGCCAAAATTGGTGCACAGCGAACCAGTTTTTAGACCTCTCTAATCACATGCCGATCGCAGCGCAGTGGACATTGGACGCTCTCGAGGTACCGGCGAAAAAATCAAAAATTAACACGAAAAAATTATTATTGGCTGAAAATAATTTTGTCAGCCATAACC
>LSSN01005168.1:0-18850 GCA_001970855.1 Smittium culicis | reverse complement strand
TTTAAGCCATATCAATTATTCTTGATAATTTGTTGTTGGTTTTAGTTATTAACCCATTTCAGGGTCAGTTGGCTTTTTTTGAACTATTAAAACTACCCAACCACATGAAAATCTGATAAATTAATTATATGATAATATATTATTGGTTATTGATAAAAATACATCCAATAGCTATTAATTTTTATTATAATCATCCAATTATTATTTATTATAATGTTAAGAGCACTGGCCTCGTAAAGGGTTAATTCAATTTTTTCTGGGATTATTAACATTTTATGCCACACTTAGAGATGCCAGGAATTAAAACAGATATATGGCGTAAATCTAACCACTTTGTGCCAAATTTTTATTCCTCAAGGTAACATATCTAAACTACTATCGTCCAATAATTATCAACTATTGAGCATAATCTTCAATTACAAACAGTTATTGGCTTACACATTTCAGTATCAAATGAGTATAATCTATAAAAAGATTTAGCGAACCATTATATGCGATGTCTCAGCTAGATAAAAGTGAGATTTCAGTTTTATAAACAATTGCTTATAGTTAGTAATGCCTATCCGCTTTACTATAGGCCCTATCAAATTTCGAACTGGCTGTGTAGTTTCAAATGCATTAACAGGCCAATGAAAATAGTCTATAGTGTTCCAAATCTAAGCGGCCAATAATGGTAGGTAGACGTAGTTTCTATTGAGTTCTGAATGGTTCTTTTAATAGCATACTCTTTACTACGTATAAAACGACAATGATTGAACTTTATGTGTGAATAAATTCTCTTATTATTTAAACGCCCTTGCAATCATTATTAATTAAAATCATTTTTTCTTTACCCAAGATGAACACAAATCCTGAATCTAATAACAACGTCGAAATGGAAATCGACGAAAGTCTTTACTCACGCCAGCTGTAATAACATTTTAATTATACCAATTCCATTTTATCCACCCCAGCTTAATACATTTGTTCCCTTTAGTATATATTCTGACAGTAGTTATATTTTTTTCCCATATGCATAGATATGTGCTTGGCGCTGAAGCAATGAAGAAAATGAGCGCATCAAACGTTCTTATAATAGGCCTCAAAGGTCTTGGATGCGAAATTGGTTAGTTCTATTATATCTATTAACATTAAACTTCTCAGCTTTATAACTTATAACACCATTGTCACTCTTCTATATTCTTTATAGCCAAAAATGTTGCTCTTGCTGGGGTCAAAAGCGTTACCTTATTTGATCCAACACCAACCACTATCCAGGATTTGGGAACTCAAGTAATACATTTATATTTTCGAATCGATTCAATCTACCATTACTTAATATTTTTGGTTTAATAGTTCTTTTTGACCGAACAAGATATTGGAAAACCTCGCGCAATAACAACCGCAAATCGTCTATCAGAGCTTAATCCATATGTCGCAATCAATTACATTGATTCTGAACCAAAACCAGATGAATTCTCAGATTATAAGGTATTATTTTTTTAGCACTTATTTTTTTTCACCTTTTAACCATTTTTTTTCATTAATAGGTTATCGTTGTAACTGAAGCTAGCTTGAAGAAACAACTATATTACAATGAAATTTGCCGCAAATTGGGTGTTTACTATATTAGCGCTGAAACTCACGGCTTGTTCTCGTAAGCTATCAACGTAGCTAAATTATATATTGATTCTCTTACTCTATATCAACTCCTTTTTTTTTAGCTCCGTTTTTAATGACTTTGGAAATGAATTCGTCATTGAAGATCCTACTGGCGAATCGCCATTATCTGGAATGATTGCATCGATTGATAATGTATGTATCCTTTTATCTATTTAATTTAATAACACTACTGCATTTTTGTACATTTTCTGCCTAATTTACTTCAAACCCGTATTTATTAATATTATAGGACGCTGATGGTGTAGTTACCTGCTTGGACGAAACCAGACATGGCTTAGAGGATGGAGATTTTGTCACCTTCTCCGAGATTAAAGGAATGGAATCTTTAAATGGGTGCAAGCCAATTAAAATCAAAGTTTTAGGTACTTCTTGTCTAGTTTTTATCTCTCTATATCTTTAGATTTACTTTTTTTTTTCGTTCAATAACTCATCCCTTTATTAATTAGGTCCCTTTACTTTCAGCATTGGCGATACTTCTAATTTAGGCCAATATACCACCGGTGGTACTTTCACTCAAGTTAAACAGCCCATCACAATGAAATTTGTAATACTTTTTTTATAAGCGTTCATAATTTTGTTAATTTTATAATCAACTATTTACCCAACTTTATATTACTATTTTAGTCTCCGCTAAAAGAAGCCATTGAAAACCCTGAATTTTTATTATCCGATTTTGCTAAACTCGATAGACCAGCAATTGTACACTTGTCATTCAGAGCTTTACATGAGTTTTATGAAGCTGCTAATAGATTCCCTAACCCTGCTGATGATGATGATTTTGCTGAAGTTCTAAAATTAGCTCGCGCTATCAACGATAAGAGCTCAAATAAGGTTTTTATTTTTTTTATATCTCATACTTCCTTCATAACATAGAAATTGTGGAGCATGGTTTTTTTTACAATTATTTTTAATTTTATTAATATACCATTTTTAGGTCGAAATTGATGAGAAAATTGTTAAATGTGTTTCATACCAAGCAACTGGAGATCTCGCTCCTATGAATGCTGTTGTTGGTGGCTTTGTTGCACAAGAAGTTCTTAAAGCTTGTACTGGAAAATTTACTCCGCTAAACAATTACCTATATTTTGACTCTTTGGAGTCCTTGCCCACTGAATTCGTTCCAACTAAAGAAGAAACTTCTGCAGTAATTTTAAATATACTTGTTTTTATATAGTTGAACCAAATTTATGTATTTTTTACTTTTGTCTATTAGGTTGGATCAAAATATGACGGCCAAATTGCTGTGTTTGGTAAAACCTTCCAAGAAAAAATTGAAAATTGTCGACAATTCCTAGTTGGTTCCGGTGCTATTGGGTGTGAAATGCTTAAAAACTGGGCTATGATGGGTCTTGCTACAGGGAAAAATGGCGTAATTAGTGTTACTGATATGGACACTATTGAGAAAAGCAATCTCAATAGACAATTCTTGTTTAGATCTACCGATGTTGGTAAACTTAAATCTGAAGTTGCTACTAAAGCTGCAATTTCTATGAATAGCCAGCTTGAAGGCAAAATTTTCTCTTTTCATGATCGAGTTGGTGTTGAGACCGAGTCGATATTCAACGACGACTTTTTTGAAAACCTTGACTGTGTCACAAATGCTTTGGATAACATGGAAGCCCGCATGTACATGGACAGAAGATGTGTAATGTTCCGTAAGCCTCTTTTAGAATCTGGTACACTTGGATCTAAAGGAAATACACAAGTTGTAGTTCCATTTCTAACCGAATCATACTCTGCTTCTCGCGACCCTCCTGAGAAATCTATCCCAATGTGTACGCTCCACAACTTCCCCAATGCTATTGAACACACCATCCAATGGGCACGCGATAGATTCCATGGCTATTTTGTTCAACCCGCGGAGAACGTAAATGCATTTTTAAGCCAACCAGGCTACGTAGAAAACATTATTCACCACCAAGGCGATTCTGTTCAACGTGAAACTTTCGAGTCTATTAAGCAATCCCTTTCTGAGAACAAGCCAAAAGATTTTAATGACTGCATTAAGTGGGCTCGATATACTTTTGATGAACTTTTTGACCACAATATTCAACAACTTCTATTTAACTTCCCTCGTGACTCTTTAACCAACTCTGGGCAAGCATTTTGGTCGCCACCAAAAAGAGCACCATCTCCTATCAAATTTAACCCAGAAAATCCACAACATATCGACTTTATTGTTTCTGCAGCAAATATTAGAGCCGCTACTTATAGCTTACCAGAATCACGCGATGTTGCTCACATTAAAAATTTCTCTGCTAGCCTTGAGGAGATTCCATTCAAGCCTAAATCAGGAGTTGTTATTAAAGTTAATGACTCTGACCCAGATCAAGATACAACTGAAGTAGCAAATATAGACTCATTAATAGAGAGCCTTCCCTCCCCTTCTAATTTCTCAGACTTTAGAATGATTCCAACTGAGTTTGAAAAAGACGATGATTCCAACTTCCACATCGACTTTATGACTGCTACTTCGAATCTTAGAGCTGCCAACTATGATATTGCTCCTGCTGATAGATTTAAAACCAAACAAATTGCTGGTAAAATCATACCTGCTATAGCCACTACTACCTCTGTAGTTTCTGGTTTAATTTGTCTAGAGCTCTATAAGATCTTGGACAAATCCCACAAAATCGAGGACTTTAAGAATGGTTTCATTAACTTGGCTCTTCCATTTTTTGCATTCTCTGAGCCAATTGCCCCAGAGTCTCGTGACTTTAATGGAACAAAGGTATCTGATTGGGATGCCATTTTCATTGAGCGCGATTTGACTCTTCAAGAATTGATTGATGAATTCGAGTCAACTTACAAGTTGGAGGTTTCTATGGTTACAAGTGGAACAACAATGCTATTTTCACCATTTTTGTCTAAAAAGAAGGCTTCTGAACGAAAATCACTACCTATTTCAGAACTTGTCAACACGATTTCTAAAAAAGAAATTCCAAGCCACACCAAATATGTTGTCTTGGTAATTTGCTGCTATGACGAAAATGATGAAGATGTTGATGTACCAGAAGTCCGAGTCAGGGTTAAAGCTTAATTTTCTCACAATATTATCGCTACAATAAAGATAAAAGAGAATAAATTGGCTATTTTAATTTTTTTTACACCACTTTGGCTTCTATCTTTTTTTTCATAGATAAATATTATTTATAAAAATTACAAATAAATCGCTGTAACAAAATTCTTTACATTTTACTGCTTATATTAAAATTTTATTAGATATTTTTTAAAAAAAATAATAGTCTTGCATTGGCGAACTATTATCACCCCTATCCATAATTTTAAAATTCGCTAGATGTATCAATATCCTCTGAATCCGTTGAAGTTGTCGTTTTTAATTTTTTAAAATTATTTTTTATTTTATGATCAAACCCAAGAAACGAAATATGTAGAAATAAGCCTCATAATTAATGGCGCTGGAAAGAATTGAGTGATCATCAGGCTCATATGTACTGATTTCCAAAATAAATAAAAAATACTCTTATAGTACTTTTTATCAGCGTTTAGGAAATTTATTCATTTAGATTTTTTTTAATAGCTAATTCATTCATTCTTCGTTTTAAATGCATTTCATCACAAAAAAAAAAAAATAATTGGTTTTTTACTTTTTTACATATTGGCTCTATTATAAGTATAAATATGTGTTTATTTTTAAAAATTCATTAATTATCAATAAAAAAAATTTCTACCTAAGAAAACATTGTTATCGTTTTGATCAGTTTGGTATAAACCCACTCAATTAGAGATTTTAAAGCGTTCTTTTTAATAAATTGGGTTGGTTGTACGATATTTGCAGTTTATGTTTAGCCATGATATCACGTTTATGACTCGAAAAAAATAAATGGATAAATTCTAACTGCGCGTATATTAAATGTATGTATTTATGGGAGATTATTCTGAGGATCAGAATCTTTTTCTAATAAAAAAAACATTCTTGCAATTGTTACTTTAATTTTTAAAAAAGTGTTGGTAAACTTTATCAAGAAAACTAATTTATCGAGTCAATATTTTTATCTTGACCACAATATAAATTGAACAAACATATACAAAAAAGGGTCCACTACCCAAACGAATCTACCATATATTTATAATTTTTAGAAAATTGTAGCTTGAATCGTTAAAAAATATAGATATAAATAAAGCTTAAAAGCTCTTAGAGCGTCTTATTGTGTGACCATATAAATTGCAGTCAAAACCCGATAATAATATCGAAAGGTTTAATCAGCTTTACATTCTATTCATTAGAAGTATAAAAATAAATAAATAAAGTGTAAATAAACCAGCAATTTGAATACTTTGCGATGACGATAATCTTGTGGAGGGAAATTGTTAAATAAATAAAAGTCGCATGGAATTCACCTTTGATACTTTTCTGGTATTTATGAATTTTTTTGAGTGCAAAAACAATTATAAAAAAAAATATTGTTGCGTGAATAACTTGATTATTTACATTTTTTTAGAGTAGCGTTATTTTATAGTAAATAAATAATGATTTACCCAAAATTTGTTTCTTTTTATCAAAATATACAATCAAAAAAAAAAAAAAAAAAAGATCATGAATATAAACCAAAAAATAAAGTATGGGGGGCAGAGATTCTCTACAGTTTAAATATTTTTGCGCCTGGAGGTAAACTTGTTATTGGTTTTCCAAACGATATGCCTGGAGGAAGAATGGACGAGTCCAGATCCTTGAACAATTTAGAAAAATCTTCGCCATTATCAGCAGTTTTTATGTTTTCAGATTCTGAAGTAGGATTATGAGCTTGCTGCAAGTCAGTTGAGAGATTTGGTAACTGATAATTGCCATCAATTGAATTTTCTTTGAGATATTCGGAATCTAAGCTTCCTTGATTGAATGCAGAATTTTCAGGGGCGCTTGATAGCTGTAGTTGTTGGGTTTGGAATTGGGCGGTATTTGGAGATGATGTTAATGGATTCGAAAAAGGAGTTTCAGGGCTCAAGCCAGTGGTTGTATGTATTGGCGATGCAGATAAATTAGATTTGCTTTCCGTTGGAAGGTTTGAAATTAATTCGATTTTTTCGTCATTATTAGCGTTAAGCATATTACCTAAGCCTTGAGGATTAGAATCAGATAATTCAGGCTTATCAGAGGTGTCAGATCTATCGGAATGGGATGATAGACTATCAAGGCTTGAAGATGAAGCAACATCTGAGTAAACATATTTTGTATCTGATTCTGCAAATGTGATTTTGCTTTTTACGCTTTTACTAGCAGTAGATTTCTTTGGGCTAGAATCTTGGCTGACGACGCTCTTGTTGATATCGTCATCTTTGTTGTTTGAAATTCTTTTAGGGGAATTGCTATCAATAAGTTTATCAGTGGTATCATTATTATTTGAATCTATACATTGAGCGTTTAATTGGGCGGGACTGTCGTTAGATTCAATGTTGACAGTATCAAGTTTTTGGGATAAAAGTTGATTTTTTTCATTAGACAAACTAGACTGGGAAAAATTGTTATTTGCATAAAATTGACTATACGCAATATCAAAACCAGTTTCAAAATTATAACTAGAGTTTTGGTTTGCTGAATTAGCGTATTTCTGAGATTCTGAGGATGTCGGACTTTGTGAGGATGGATCAGTGAGATTTTGTGGCGGTAGGTCAGTAGAGCTTTGTATAGATGGGACTGTAGTGTTTAATATCGGCGGGACAATAGGCTTTAGTGTGGGAGAGATAGTGTCGTTTTGGGTTGGCTGTAAAATACGTAAACTGGTATCAATATTAATATCTTGAGTGTCAGTTGGAGTGCCAATATTCAAGTTTTGAACTCCTGAGGATATAGCGCTAAGATTCTGACTATTGTTACTTGGTGATATTTGGAAGTTTTCTTTAGATATAGCTTCGTTTGCGGATGGGGTAATAGCATTGGAATTTACTGGAGTGTTGAAAGTATCGATTTGTTGTAAAGTGTTAATTTGGGGATTACCTGCGTTCAATGTTGGGTTGACAGTACTATCTATAGTTGGGATAGAAGTTTGGCCGGGCAATGGTGGATTTGGGAGATTATTGTTTTGAGGTAAATTTGGATATGAAATGGGTTGGTTAGTGTTTATCATTTGGTAGTAAGGAATGGGTTGGTCGTTAGTTTGATCAACATTAAAGTTGAAAGGTGGGTATAAGATAGGAGCATAAGTGTTGTTAGGGTTAAAAGGGACGGGCATTAAGGGATTAAAGTTGTTTGGGTATTGAATCGGAACCATGCTCATATGCGATTTCATATGGTTATTAGTTAAACTTGAATCGCCTGAGCTTGATTGAACTTGGAAGCTTTTGTGACGGTCTAATTTTTGTGAGTTATGGCTTTGGGTTGATGATGTATGAGGGATAATTGCAGATGCGCTGTCAAAGGTATTTGATTCTTTGTCGTCATCAGGGCCAATTTTGAGAGGATTAGCTTCTGTAGAATTGAACTGGTGAAAATCGACTTCAAATGGGTTATACTTTTGGCTGCTCAAGAGGTGATTACTTTCGTGTTCATCGTCTTCATTGTCTTCGTCAGCATTATTGACGTCTTTGAGTTCTTCAGAAAAGATATCTTCGATACTGGACTTTGACCAATTTTTGATGCAGTGGGACCATTCAATGCCTTCGGAGTAACTCTCGGCTTTAAAGCAGACTTTAGTTTTTGAGGAGATTGGGTTACCTTTGACAGAGCCTCGGGTGACATAAATTAAGATTGTGTTTCTTGGTAAATTAAGATTATCGCCGTCCTTAACAACGGCGGATGCTAGATGTAGAGAGACGTCAGGTTGCGATGTGGGCATGGTGTGAGAGTCATCGAAGCAGTGCAAAAAGCCAGAAGCACTGACGATAACAAAACATCTTACGAATTTTTTGTTGAGCGAGATGAGGTTGGAGATGCCTTTGGACTTTCTGACTAGGTATCCTTTTTTAATAACTCTGAGGGATTTATCATTTTGGTAAATGGAAGAATATTTGTCTTTAAGGGGCAATTTTTCAGAGTTTTGCGGGGAAACCAGGTACTTTCCGAATTTAGAGAGGAATTCCTGAGTTTCAAGCAAAGAGTTAGAAGATTGTAAATTATGGCATAGTTCAGAGTATTTGAGGTGGAGTTCGTTTGAGGATATTTTTTCAGAGTAGAAGTATTCTAGAATGGCGGAGTAGATGCGGTGAATTATAAAGGGTTCCCAGTTTTTAAACTTTTCAATTTCTTGGTGAACAGCGTTGTAAAAAGATTTTTCAGTTTCAATAACTTTCGAGATAACTTTTTTGAGCTCTAAGAACAGATGAAAATGAGATAGAAAATTAGGTGGTGGATTAATTATATTACAAATTTGAGAAAATAAATAAGGGATGCCAAAATAAAAAAAAAAGAGTTAAGGTAGAGAAAATTAAAAGGGAATAGAAGGCGATGAAGTATGTAGTTACCAAAATTGATTAGGAAAGGGTCTTGTGGTTGTTTAGAGACGTTAGGTATCTTTGCAGATTCGAGGGCGACTATGAGAGATCTATTTAATTTATCGATTTGCTTTCGTTCGCTGATAAGGGTTTTATAGATGGGATAAATTTTGTCTTTGTAAGTATTGGAGAATGAAGAGATATCAGAGTTTATATTAGTGAGACTTGCGATAGTTTTGATGAGGATAGCATTTTTTTTTGTATTCTGGTCGTTAATAGTTTTTGAAATTATAGC
Source organism: Smittium culicis (assembly GCA_001970855.1). Taxonomy (NCBI): domain Eukaryota; kingdom Fungi; phylum Kickxellomycota; class Harpellomycetes; order Harpellales; family Legeriomycetaceae; genus Smittium; species Smittium culicis. The sequence goes on along the minus strand of LSSN01005168.1, from coordinate 9,507 downwards.
AGAGAAGTCGTTATTGAGGTCTTGAATACCGTTGGATCCGGAAGGCATAAAGATATGGTCGGTGTTAAATTGGGCATGAGGGAGATTTCCGGCATTGATTTTTATATTTTCGAGGGTTTTTTGGACCTTGAGCATTGCTTTGAAGTATTCGATGTATGAGGATAGATATTCGTGAATGTTGTTAAGTCTAATTACGAGGAGATCGGACTCGTCACCAGTTCCGATGTATGAATTTAAAATAGAGGAGTAGTCGTCGCTTTTTCTGGAAGAGATGATGCTTTGAGAAATTGAAGGTAAACTGTCGTTGTTAGGGTTGGTGGGGAAATCAACTTGGATAGTAGTTTCTACATCTTTATTTATCAAATTGTAGGATAGTTCAGGGGCAGGTGGTAAGCCAGTTTTTCGGAAAGTGGACAATCGATTCTCTTTATTTTTTTTTGAGGGGCTTAAAATCTTTCTTATTCTAGACATTAATGAAGGAAAGTAAGATTATTGGCTGTTGGGAGTAATCGTTAAGAATATTAAAAACGTGAAGAAAAGGCAGAAGAAGAAGAGGAAGGTGAGGTGAGGTGAGGTGAGGTGAGATATATCGTGACGGGGAATAAGTAGGATGTAAATTGAGATATATTGATTCAATTAGGTTACGATTTTTTTTTTGAAAGGGAAAAGCTGTCTACTTTAGAATAGTAGGGAAGAACGTCGCAGCTAAATTTCTTAACTAAAAAGGTGGGAAAGTGGCGGGCAAATGAAGCTGGGGTTGTAGGAGAGCTAAATTTATTTGATAATTGTATCTTGTTTAATACTTTGGTGTAGTATAGTAGTGATTAAATTAAAATCTTTTGCATTAGATGAGTTATGAACAATTCTACAAGATTAAAATCCAAAGCGCTCAAATCGATCGGATTATTAATGGTTACAAATATGAGCATATCCCTGACATTATCCGGTGACTTTTAGATAATAAATCCGCCTTTTTCTTTGTTTAGGAAACCTCAGCTCTGCCATAAACAAACAATGTAAACAATAATATCTGGCTGGCTTTTAAATTCGTTTCCTTAAATTTCTAATTTAGTATTTAATTATGCAGTCTTAGTGGCACTGTAATCATTTCGTTTAAACTGCACGCCACTTCTGCTTCCTTTTTCACCCCCATTTATACTCTAGCTATCGGCGCCGATCTATTCCAACGAGACAATTTCGCCAATTGATAACATTTAGCTTAATAACTACTTTTACCTCGGCTACAAATTCGCGCTAAAAATTGTTTTCATATTTCATTTTTTAGAAGAAAGCGCTGCCATAGAATCTTTGAGGGGGGTTTTTTTATTTCCTCAATTTATAATATTAACTTTCTACTTGCCATCTAAAACCATACAATTTAACAAGTTAATCCAACTCACAATTCATTTAAATTTAGAACCTCTAAAAATTCTTGGAAAAAATTAAAATTTTAACTGCGCCTCTAAAGGTTTTAACATAATATCGCTTCACTTAGTGTTTTTGAACTGAATTTATTCAAGTCAAAATGTAAATTATATAATTCTAGTACATTAGTCGTCTCTCTTCACTTAACTAATGGTCTTACTTTGAGTCTTTTCCTCGATTTACAACATAATTTACAATTTCACTTATTATCTGCAAAAACAGTTTAATCATCACTTCGAACATCTGCTGCTCGTCAAATCAAGACTTTTTATACTAGTACACAATTATACTAGTCCCACCTCCCCACCACGAAGTTATTGTTTTTATAAACTATTTGTAAATCATTTTAATCACACCCAATTAAAAATCAGAAATATTTACATTTGATTCTAAATACAACTTTCATAACATTCTAATTTATCTATTCGGCATATAACAAAAAGGGAATATTAATAAATAATAGTCCAATTTATTAGTTTATCAAATAATACGCACTAAAAATATATTAAATCATTTCTATATTGAGGAGTTATATAAAATAAATTTAAAAGTTCTGAGCTTCCTAAATAATATTAATCCCTGCCGCGTAAACACTCTTAAGAAAAATGAATTTGTTGATTCGTAAAATATTTATAGGCAAATTTGTTATTTGGTCCCATAACATATGCAAACCAATATTTTTATGAAGCTCGGAATTAAGCTATTTTTATTGGATATAGTTGGATATATTTAGTAGTTCAAAGAATGGTCTAACGCCCGTAAAAGGGATAAAGGCGAATTTAGCATCAAATTTTCAGCGAGAACCATTGGGACAGGTACAATAAATCATCCGTATTGTCATTTAGTAACTTATAATCCTATGATAAACAAGGGGACAGTCTTTATAACCCCAATTTCTAATTATATTTCCGCTCGATTTGTAATTATAAAAGAGATCTAAAGATAGGTGTTGTTTTTTAAAAGGTTTTCATCTAGACTTCATCTAAAATCGTTCATTGAAACAAAAATAAAAGTAGTCTATAAACAAACTATTCTAATGGTTATAAAACAGATTTTCAGTTTAAAATATTATTCGAATAACGTTTTCTACCTCATGAGAAATTAAGACGCATCTCTCTACCGAAGATAATAAATATTTCGCAATTCGACATTAAAATGCTAATTCAACTACATACTAGGTGATTGTGAAAATTTAATAGCTTCCAGTACCTTGTCCTATAAACATTCTTATGGATAAAAATTTTAAAAAATAATCTAAAATTTTGATATAATACTTATTTTATTACCATATCCATCCTCATCCGAAGTGTCATGTGAAAAATTATATATACATAATCGAATAAAAATAGTCAAAATAAAATAAATTAAATTATAATTATTAATTTAACGATACTTAATTCTTTCTGAGAATTGTGTCATCGTCCGTCCGCTCCCAATAACTCCAACTCTGCCCTCAATCGTCTCTGGGCTTTTAAAAATTGAGCTACTATTAATGGGGGCCACTTTCTTCTTTTTATTGCTCTTAGTAAACGCTAGCCATGATTTTTGTGCTTCTACTGTCTCGTTCTTAGAGCCTGACTTTTTCTTCTTCATCGGCCTTTGACCTGGCGCTAAATTGTCGGTTGGAACTTCTTGTCCTTTGGATTCTGAAACGCTTCTTTTTTCTGGTGTTGCTTTGCTGTATTTATTTGTCTTTGGCTTCAGGGAACTTAAGGACCTTATCGAATCTATATTTACCAACTCAGAATTCCCATACCCAACAAAAGTTACTTTAAAAGAGTTACCTGAAGTTATTTCAACTATCTTAGCTGGGTAAAATTTGTTATCGGCTGAATATTTTGCTGCGCAGTCGTCGCCAATCTTCCATTTAGTTGCGCTTAAAGTGTTATTAGAATATATGTGTGAAGTAGGGGTATGAGAATTATTAATTTTATCAAAAGAATTACTAGATTTTGGTGATGAACCAGCGGAGGAAGCTTGATTAGAGTCTTCGACATTTTTTACCAAGGTATTGGGTGTATTAGATCCAGATCTATTAACCATTTCATTCTCAACTAAAGAGGAAGTTAAATCCAATAAATCTTGAATTTCCTTTTTCAAACCTAAAAGATCGGTGTTTTCTGGATCAGCTTTTAATGCTAGATCTATTTCAAGAAGCTGGCTTTTGTAGAGGCTTATTTCAGATGAATCCATTGTCGGTAGAAAATATTTAACAGAGCTAAAAATGTATAATAAAAAGGTGAATTCTCAACTAAGAAATCCTAAACTAAGAAATTATTATAAAATCAATATTTTAAAATAATATGTGGCAGTTGACGCAGTGTTAGAATTGGTATATATTATTGTTGGAATTAGATTCGTGCGTTAATAGTAGCTCTCCTATTATAGTTCTAGTAGTGAGAATGATAGTTTGCTTTTGGCTATTTGAATATAAAAGTATAAGGGCGTTTAAAATTAAGAAGGAATTTTTTAATTTTTAGAAAAAAACATTTTAAATATGTTCATATTATGCTCTAAATATAACTAGGTTATTTTTCGTTTCCTCGGTAAGAAAAATAGGTTTTATCTCCTGTTTAATTTTATCGCCATGAATTCCTACCCTTTACATAATGCGTATATTTAAAGTAAAATCCCATTCAAATAAATGGGCTAACTTTATCGTTTTTTTATAAACGACACGTAATACTAGATTTTATTGGCCATCACTCAATTCTCGTAATCTATTTCCAATCCAATAATATTATCTTGAAATCACTTGACTCCATTTTGCAGTCGAATACTTTGCGTTTATTTGCCTTTAAAAATCACTTGTTTTGACAATTTACCTATTATTATAGATTGTTCTGATTTTTTCAGCCATATTTTATTTAAAATCAATATGCAACAAATGAGCATATAAGCTTAAATTCCAAAATTATTATCAGCAAATGATTATAAACTCTTTGCTTCAAACCTATTTTCAGCAAATGATTATCCACTGTCTTATCATTTCCAAACAAATTATCTTAATTTCATCTATTGTTTAGTCAATTAATTTATGCTAATAACCAACAAAAAATCCTATAAAAAATTTCAATAAAACAATCCACACACTCTCATTCAATACTAATAACCAACTACCTATTTGCCATCCATTTTTATATATTATTATTATTGGTTGAGATTATCAGTATGCCAATAAGTAATAATTAGTTAAATTCGTATGGCCCCTTGGATGAAAAATATTCTAGTTATAAAATTGCGTATCAAACGTAAAGCCTCGTAAAACTATTAGCCAACGCTTTTCTCTCTTCTACTTCAAAGACACGTAAATAAAACAACCAATAAATACTGTCTAAATTTAAAACTGGCAATAGCCAAAAAAGTAACTCGAAAACTGATAGAGTTAATAGTTTAGATATACTACTAGACAATCAACACCCCCAATGGATACTGTAGAAAGTATTCAGCAAGTTCAACCTCCCAAAAGTTGGGCCAAGGTTTTAAGTTCCAAAATGAAGCCTCCCAAAGTTTCGCGAATAGGCATTAGGAAAGAAATTAAAAGTAAAAACACTAGCTATAAACCAGTGTCCCTATTGGAAATGGTCTCAGGGAATTAACCTAAAGAGAATAAAATGTTATGCAAGGGAGGTAGACCCTTCAAACTGGGCAATAAACTAACTGATCATTACAGATAAATTGATGATGTCATCGAAAGCATACTAGAGAAACTTGGAGGTATTCAAACGTGTTTTGAAATAGACAACAAAAGAAAATCAATATTTTTAAAATTTATTAATAAAGAGTACCAAGAAAAAGCAAAAAAAAAAATTGAGCTCTTTGTCATAATCAACATTTATTATGGCGAAACCATTGATTATTATGTCACAATGAGATTCTTCTCCATTGTTAGATAACTATTGGCCAAACTTTTTTCTTCTATTTTTACATTTCCCATTCTCCCAGACATATATAAGAACAGCGTTATGCTTTTCCATGAAAATAAATGCTGTTCAACAATATCCCATTCCCCTAGTCCCTAGTCCATATTATAATTATCTTTTACATATTAATAAATCTCCCCTGAAAATCCGGTCTTGACAGTTTGAACAGCATACAAAATTAAGAACAAAAACTTCCCTGAACCAATCATAAGATAACTATCTAGCCTATGCCACGAATACCAAGACCGTTCTTTCCAGACAACCTAAAAAAAGACACAGAAATGGACTAACAACAGAACCAAAAACAAGAAAACACCATGTCTCCTGAACAAGAGTACATTGAGAACCAGATAAGAATACAATTACAGGCGCAAGTACAAGCCCAAATTCAAGCATACGTTTAAGCACAGGTCGAGGCTCAAGCACAGGCGCAAGTACAAGAGAACGCTAGACTACAAGCTCAGATCCTAGAGAGCCAGGAAAGCCACAATCCGTTTCATCCAGCAACACTAAGCCTATCTAATAAAATTAAAATTCCTGATGCCTCCAAGTTCGACCGAACAGTATCAGAGTACCAGTCATTTTTAAGAATACTAGCATATTCTTTTATTCAAGCCCAGAATTATTCGCAGCAGATTCAAGCAAAATACTGTACATAGGAACTCATCTCCAAGGTACTGCTTCAGATTTGTTTGGAACCTTGTTTTTACAACAATCACCATGCCTGTAAAACTATGAAGCCTTCATAGAAGAATTCAGGAACAATTTTTCAGATCCGAGTTACTGTATCAAGGTACGAGTGATGCTAAGAAATTGCAAACAGGGATCCAGATCAGTAATTCCCTACGCCACAGAATTTAGATCCCTAGCTAGGGATAGTGGATTCGATAATATTACCCTCGTAGACCAATTCCTCCGCGGTCTAAGCCCAAAGTTTATGCAGTATCTTATGGTTACGGACCTCCCCAACTCCCTCGAAGAAACTATAAAAATTTCGGTACGAGTAGATAACCGTATCTGCACTATGGATCAAATCAATGGGTCTCAACTTCAGGAAAGAAGAAGAAACCCGTTTTTTTACCACCAACCAGTAAACGGTCTAACAAACGAAATGAGAAAAAATAAAGAAAATACTGTCTACATGGAAATAGATGCAATATAATCAAGACCTAGAGGACCCATAACTGAGGCTGGAAAATCCGGGAGATACGAATTGGGACTATTCCTATATTGTGGCGGAAAGGGACATATCGTACTAGATTGCCGCCGAAGAAAAATCCCGGGAAAAGTCAACACTCAACAGTAGACCGAAAGTTACCGTTGAGTGATGACTATAACTTTAAATATACAAAAAATTATTTCATTAACCGTTTTATTTTCGAAATAAAAGTATATTCAAACATTAAAAAATCTTTCGTTAAAACAATATGCCTAGTAGATTCTGGCGCAACAAATAATTTCGTGGACCTAGAATTTGCAAGAGAAAATTTTAAATAACCTTCATCAATGGAGGTACCTATTTACGTAGAAACTATAGACGGGAAATCGCTAACAGAAACTCCCATATCAAAAGAATACAGAAAAATTCCTACAATTTTTGACAATATCTACAATAGTGAAGTCGACCTATACCCGATACACGCGCCTAACACACCAATCGTACAGGGATTAGAATGGCTACAAATTAATAACCCGGATATAGATTGGGAATCTAGAGTTGTAACTTTCAGCAAGAACCCATTCAACAATAAATCAACCATAAATTCAATTCACTGTACACATGCAAAAATCAAAGATACCTGTACAAAAAATGAAACACCGCTTAGTCAAAATATGGAAGGCCTGCCCAAAGAGTATATAAATCTACAAAAAGTATTTAGCAAGATTTCTGTAGAGAAATTACCACCACATAGAAGTTACGGCTGCCCGATTGTCCTAATCCCAGACACTATGCTATCCTAGGGACCTATATACTCTCTCTCTCTCTCTCTCTCTCGCCTAAAGAATTAGAAACACTCAAGAAATATATTGATGAAAATCTCAAGAACGGGTTTATAAGACACTCAAAGTCGCCAGCCGGCTCACCTATAATTTTCACCAACAAGAAAGACGGCGACCTACGACTATGTGTATATTACAGAAAACTAAATATTATTACAATCAAAAATAGACATCCACTGCCGAGAATCGATGATTCATTTGACAGACTTAGTAAAGCAAAAATATTTACAAAGTTAGACTTAAGAGGTGCATATAGTCTAGTTCGAATAAAACCTGGTGATGAATGGAAAACAGATTTCAGATGCCGATACGATCACTTCGAGTATCAAGTAATGCCTTTTGGATTGACCAACGCTCCTGCTACATTTCAACATTTTATAAACGATGTGCTGAGAGAAGTATTAGACGAATGCGTCATCGCGTACCTTGATGATATAATAATATACTCAAATACTGCATAAGAGCATACTGAACATGTAATATAAGTTCTTCAGAAACTAAAAGACAACGAACTCTACTGCAAACATGAAAAGTGCAAGAACGATGTCAAAGAAGTAGATTTTTTTGGGCATGTAGTATATGGCTCCGGTATTAAAACCAACCCGTATAAGGTTAAAAGCATCAAAGAGTGGAAAACTCCCACATCAGTAAAAGAAATTCAAATGTTCCTAGGATTTGTAAAATATTATAGAAATTTCATTCCAAATCTTTCTCAAACAGCTCTTCCACTAACCGAACTGACCAGAAAAAACACTAAGTTCAATTGGACGAGTAAATGCGACATTGCTTTCAAAAAATTGGTACTGGCGCTTGTGTAATCACCTGTACTTCGATATGCAGACCCAAATCAAAAGTATTTCGTAGAAACTGACGCTTCCGATTTCGCAATGGGAGCTGTACTGTTACAAGAAGATAAGGACGGAGAACTAAAACCAATTGCATATCTGTCTCAGAAATTCTGAAGCACAGAGATCAACTACAACGTACACCACAAGGAACTTCTAGCCATAGTAACGGCGCTCAAAGAGTGGAGATATTATTTAAAAGGAGCGAAGTTCGAGTTCACAGTATTAACAGATCACAAAATTTTGAAATATTTTAAGAACGCTAAAACTCTAAACAGGCGCCGCCCTAGGTGGTCCCAAGAATTTTCGCGATTCAATATCAAAATAGATTATAGTCAGGAAATCTTGGCGATAAAACAGATGCACTTTCACGCAGACAAGAATTCAAAGATAAAATACCTATAATATATAACATACTAATACCGTCTCACTTTCTTAGTACAATAATTTTGAGTGGCGTATTTACTAAAGTTATTAAAAAGGAAACACTTCTGGACCCGTACGCTATGAGAATACTTAAGGATCCAAAATCCAGCATTAGATGCAAATTTATTGACGGTCTCCTGATTTAAGAGAGAAAGATATATGTTCCAGAAAAAAATGATACCAGAAATAACGATATCATTCCACGAATTGCAGCTAGCTGGACATCCTGGAATAGCTAAAACGATGGACCTAATCAAAAGAGTATATTGGCTTCCCAGAATGCACAAATACATCGAAAATTACACCAAGTCATGTTCGATATGCAATAAGACCAAGTCAAAGAAACGAAAAAAGCACGGTCTGCTTCAACCATTGCCGGTCGCAACCCAACCATGGGACTCAATCAGTTTGGATTTCATAGTAGAGCTGCCGAAATCAAGAGAGTTTACCACAGTACTGGTAGTGGTAGACAGATTCACAAAAATGGCTAAATTTATACCATTAAAGAAACTTCCAGATTCTAAACAAACTCTGGATTTGTTAATAAAAAACATATTCTCTCATTATGGGTTCCCTAGTGAAATTGTTTCGGATAGAGGTACCCAATTCACAGCAAAGTTCTACAGGAGAATTATGAAGCTATTTAAAATTAAAGTGAAGATGTCTTCAAGCTTCCATCCAGAAACCGACGGGCAAACGGAAAGAATTAACCAGATCTTGGAACAATCCCTCCGCTGCTACGTCAATTATCAGCAATCGGACTGGTGCGATCCGGTAAAATTGGCAGAATTCGCCTATAACAACGCAAGACATTCCTCAATAAAATTCACTCCCTTCTATTCTCTGATGGGATATCATCCACGATTTACAGCTACAACAAATTTCGC
>LSSN01005166.1:0-11610 GCA_001970855.1 Smittium culicis | reverse complement strand
GGGAGAACTAGTTCGATGGAGCTGGTCATTCCATATGCAAAAATAGTAACTAAGCACAGAACTATAATTTGCTTTTCTTTAAGCAAGCTAAAGAAATTTATCTTCTTGTTTGCAGCGGGCTGTGAATTTTCTGGGTTGCTTTCTAAATCGATTGATGAAGATGATACAGCTTCTGATTTAGCTAAAATTTCATTGAGTTCGTTAGAGTCAGGAACTAGAATTCTAAAAATCATATTGAATAAAGCCATGCCACCCATTAAATATGCAACGCCTGGCATACCTCCAGACTTATAGACAACACCACCGAGTACCGGACCTCCTAATACACCCAATGTGAATCCTGAATAAGATATAGAGATGGGGAAATCAAGTTTATCAGATGGATAGACGTCAATCAGCATAGCTAAACCAAGTGACCAAGTGACACCGCTACTTATTCCTTGAAATAATCTAGCCAAAAACAATTGATATAGCTTGTTTGAAAATCCTATAGGAATTGATGAAACAGTTAGTATTAAAAACCCGATGATCATTGGCATTTTTCGCTTCCCAGTTCTGTCAGAGTAAAAAGAGATTGATGGCGCTCCAATAAGTACGCCCAACGCAAAAAAACCAACGAGTAGTCCGTTGATTCCAGTCGAGGCTTTTAGTTTAACCTGAAGTAAATCAGGAAGTGCAGGAATAATAATTCCGTAAATACACGCATCTACAAACAACGAAATAGTTGATAAGCACAAAAGAGCGCTTTTTGTTTTAAACCAAGAAAGAAAATTTAGCATGGCAGATGCGTATCCTATGATTCTGGCTGAATACGGAATATTTTTATTTGGAGACTGGAATCGTTCTTAAAAAATCTGTAATTTTTCTTTAATAATATTGAAGACTTTAACCTGCTTTAAACCTTGAAACAGTAATTATTTTTAATATCTAACTAGTATATAATTAGTGAAAATAAGTGTATGAGTATGATAGTGAAACTACGAATTAATTGATAAGATGCTTGAACTATTTTCAGATAGAAGGATATGCGGATTTAAATATCTATATACAAGCGGATTAACCTTATTAGTTCTCTACTAATTGCACTTTATGGATCATAATTATATGCGCTGCCTTTTATACTTTACTCGAAGAAAAAAAATTGAGGTTATGGCTCTAAACTCTAAAGAGCCGACTTTTGATTGATTGCCCAATTTCACGAATAGAAATAAAGCATAGACTAAAAATGTTTTGGAATTCTGTCTTCCATTTGTGCATTTCATTCAAATTTATATGAAAACGAAAAAAAATTTTATTTATGATTAATAAACTTTGTAGTTATTGGACAAAAATTACACAGAATGCTATAAAATACTTTTAATTATTATTTTTCGTACATTTTTATGAAAATGTTTTTTCGATGACTCATTTCCAAAACGAATGGGCGAATAGCAATCAAATGAAAGGAATAGAGTTTCTAGCTTGCTTGTTTTTTATTCCTTATGCAGGCATTATTAATTCATTATAAAGCTTGAACTCTAATGATTATAACGTATTAATAATCAAAAAATTTTTACATAATGTACTATATTATTGGCCGAACTACTCGATTCTGATTTAAATTGTACAGCCCAGTGATATTTTACCGCGCCTACGCCTGAAATCAAAACCGGAAATCGATACTATGCCAAATTGGGACCTGGTGGAAATATTTAGATCTTTTTAAATTTCAAGGTGCCGTAAAATACCTTTGTGTTTACGACCCTTTTTTAATATTTGTGCGCAGCACTTTAACCAGAACGATAATTTATTATCATTGATTTTGTCTGATTTTCTTAATTTGGAGCTTTCATTTAATTAGGAGTTTTATTAAATAAATTTATTATTAGGCTATAGAGATGTTATCTATAGCTGCAGCTAAAAATATTAGGGACAAGTTCCATCCGGATTTGACGTCATATTCCTTATAACATTGGTTAATTCATTTTGCAAGTGGTGCTAATGTGCATATTGTAAAGCAAATTGAAAACCAATCTATTGTTTGAGAGGCTTTTGTACAAGCCCAACTTTTTATTATAGAAATTTTATTTTCCAATATAGATTAGATACAAAATTTTGTCTCATCAGAAATTTTATTGGGTAATACTCGCTAATATTTTTGAAAACATAATGATATTCTGACGAGAAGGAAAAAAATTTTTTGCACATAATTTCTATAATTGAAATAACTTCTAATAGTATAATACTTGAGTATTATAAACGAAAGATATTGCTTAATTTAGAATATAAACTTTCATGTTTATCAAAAAGAGAAGTATCTTATTTTATGTATAGTTTTTTAAAAAAAGTGTTTATTGTTGGAAATTTAATTAAAAATTATAGTATGATAATTTAGAACCATCTTGTGAGTCTATATCAATATAAGAAAACTGCTATGTAAAAGTAAAAAATCTGGAAATATTTATTAAAATAAGATAAATGTTTTTTTAATTGCTTATTATTATATTATCCCGTTACATTATTCATATTAACCCAAACTTATCTTGATAAAAAACTAAAAGTTGAGTTCAAGATATTAGCTGAAAATATCAAAAAGTTTGAAATATAAATTACGATAATTTTAAAATTATTTTTTATTATTGCTTCACAATATTCGATTTAGAAAACAATTAGCGCAGACATCAAATGGGTAATTTAATAAAAAATAAAAGGTCGTAGTTTCAAAGATTAAAGCTTTAGTACATTATTTCATCAAGTCTAATCAATCAGGTTATATAAATTAAAATTCTAATTCTAAAGTATTTTGCGAACGTAAATCTTTTGCAAATTTATTTTTTACCCAAAAAAGCTATTTTGCTAAAACCACTTTAATTGATATTTATTATACACACTATTCGTAAAATTCTATCAAATAAGGTTGGTATAGGCTTTACGTGCTAATTTATACTGCAAAAAAGTTTTTATTTTTTTAAATGACTATAATTTAAGATAGTTTGACTTTAATTTTGCAAATATATTTTTATTAAAACACCCATTTACTTACTCCACGAAATAAATCAAAATTTATCAGAAAAAAAACATCAGGAAAATTGAATTGCGCTCGTAAATTTAGTATTTACCTTGTGTAACTATGCCTATTTTTAGCAAGAGGAGATCTATTTCACTTGAATCTAATAAAAAAAAGCCTAAAGATTATGTTAGAGACTAGTAAAATTTCCCATAAAGTATATCGGAGATTATTTCGAGGAGCGAAACTTTTGCTATTAAAAATTTTCCCTCTCATAAGTGTTGACTTAATTACAGAATCGATTAGGAAAAAATCATCAAAAGAATAATCTGATACAACCAATAGATTTACCTAATTTTAATAAGCAAATAGATTTTCAAAGATAAAAAGTTCTGCCTCCTATAAGAAGATCCCATATGGATAAATTATATACCGAAAATATTTTCACACACTAAATATGGTAATATTGGTTTCCTACTTTTTCATTATTTTTTAATGAATTTAATAACAAGATTAGCCGCCATTTTATAAATTATACAATAGTTTGTGACCATTAAAATTTTTATATCTTAATTTCATCTTGATTCTTTTTACTAGAATTTATTAAATAAAAGAAAATGGCCCATGATTTAAACTGTTTCAAAGTAGTTACAGTTTTCTCCTTAAGCATCAAGCCAAGCAGTAAGGGAAATTATAGAATCCGTTGATTGTTGAAAATGATCAATATAATTATTTATGCGTGTATCTGGTAAATAAAAAAACAGAAAAAGTGTCATTACATACTCTAAAACTAAGATTTGAGCAACTATTAACAAAAAATTGGATTCGTTAGTAGAAGTATTTATTGAATACCTTGTTATTCTATTCATTTTGGGGTGTATTAAAAAATTAAAAGTTTTCATGAACAAGGTACATAAAAAATATCAACTTTAAAATATAACATTACAATGCAGATAAGATTCTATTCGACAATAAAAGTTTTGAATTTAGTATCATAACCACACCTCTTACCTCTTGAATGCCAACTGAAAGTCAATATATTTCAAATATTTCTCAATTCTTATATATTATCGATCAGCACCCTATAAAAATCACATATAATCTATACTTCTAGGCTTTAACTTTCATATCTAAGGAACTTATTTTAATATTAAAAAATTTAAAATTTAGTCGACTACATTAAAAATATAAATAAAACATATTTTTTTAGTTTATTACACTAGCGTATAAAATAAATTATGTAGATAGATTAATAATATTAAAAGATAAGCTGAAAATAGAGTTAGAGATAAGATTGTATTGTATTGTTGATGAAAAATAAATCTAGGGGTCAAGAAACGAAAACAATCAATTCCCCGTAGGTCAATTCTATAATTCATATTCTTAAAATGTTTCGCCTTCTAAAGCATATTAAAAAAAATCGCTGAGAAATTAAACGTTCCTGTTAATAAATATATGTACATACACATTCCATATAGTTAAAAATCAGCGCAAATATGAAAAATAACTACAATTTATGCTTTATTTTTTCGCAAGTGGAATAAAAAACTAATTAGATTTAATAGCTTCAAAGGATTCTTAATGCTTCTATTAAAAATTTGATTATTTTAGTAAGAATTAATCGCCAAAATTGCGATTTATTTTTATAAAGAAAATTTATTATCACCCTTTCCACTCATTTTAAAAAAAAATTATAAATATTCTGAAATTTATGGATCTGTAAAGAGAAAAATATATTTTCTATTAGATTTTCTATTAAAAGATTCATTAAATTCAACCAAAAATTTAGTGCAATCTTGATCAAGATTATATTTATACTCAAATTTCAATGAAATGAAAGTATTTTTTTACTTTACTTATTTGATTAAAATTAGGAGAAACAATAATTATTCCAATATTTGTAAAAGCGTGTAATTAATTAAATTTGTAACTTATTAAATATACAATATTTTAATCTACTTTTAATTATAACCAATGATTATTTCCGAGACCGAACTTGATTTAATATCTGAAAAAATTGATCTTTTCTATAATATTATAATCCATTTAAACGAGCCGTTATTTTGACTATTCAAATTTGTATTTTCTTTGTAAACAAAAAAAAAATTAATTTTTTTTGGATAAATACTCTATACCAGAATAATTCAGTATTAAAAATTGATGAATTATAATCATTTCCATATTAAAATAAGTATATTAAATAAAAAATATATCCTTGTACCTTTCGATATCAGAATTGCTGGTTATGCGTTATTATGAATTGAAAAATATCTCTGTAATTATAGTAATAGCTTATTCTTTTTTATAGAAGTTTCTAATTGATCTTTTCTATTTATGCCTTAAAATACTATTCTAATTTCGGTAGCGTAAAAAAACCCCTAATCCTACTTATAAATTAAATATAAATATTTTTTTGACAAAAATAATTCTCGAGTAAATTTATCAATAAGCTTGTTTTATTGTTGCATTGATAATAATTCTGAAATACTACTAAAAAATACATGCATAATATTTGTAAAAAAGTGTGCTTAAAAAATATAATTAACGCTTTTGTAGTTTATAAATTTACCTTTTTAATCATATTTGCTTAAATTAATACTTTTAAAAAATTTTAAATTATTTATTTTAATATGAACGCCTAAAAAATTCGTAAAATTAAATCATAAAGATAATGATCAGTTTAAATGCTCCTGCCTGCCCACGTATACCTCCTCTTACTTTTGCTCAAGCGCATCTTGAACTTATAAATACTAATAGGATTATTTATCTTTTATCAAGATTAACATTAAATTCAAACTGAAAATATTTTTATTTGTATTTTCGTTCTAGCTTTTTAAGGTCATAGATAATTAAAAAAATTCAATAAGAAAATTCCAGTTCGTAATATCTATCATATCTTTAATATTTTAAAAGAAACAATTAAATAAGTCATTTATAAGCTTTTTATATTATATTTAATTTTCAGCTTTTTTTCCTTAAAGCTATTTCTGATAATTTAAATTAAATGATTTCCAACAAATATTGCATAATCTAATAGCATGGTTCATATCAATTAATTTTTCATCGATATATCGAACTATTTTTTTGTATTACTGATCTAAGATTATGACCCTAGATTCCCTATAATGTTGTGATTCAAAAGTTAACATAAATAATAAAATCTGTTCTGTATTATTGATTGCCATAGGGTGAAATACTGAGATTCTATTATTCTGTGTTAGAAGCATTCAGGAATCGCATTTTCTCAGATTAATGGCGTAAATAAATTTTATTTGGTTCCATTTTTTTGTTATAAAACACGCACTAGAGATTATTTAAAGAAATTTTTTTTATCAATCAGTGTCATAATAGTGTAGTATTCAGAAAATGTTAGATTATCTTAGTTTTAATCTTTTTTTTCTCGAATACAGTTTTTTTACAGCGATGCCATCTAGCTATTTTTTTTATTTGAATTTTAGTCTTTCAAAACATATTTGCTTGAATTATAAGTTTCGAAAAATGACTCTGATGGGATAAATTTAAACCATTTCAAAAATTTCTGAATCAAAAATATAGTATTTGAATCAATTAATTTTCAAATTCCGTTTTTTAATCGTATGATACAGTATGTTAAGAAGCACATACCATGAATTTATCCTGAGGTCTTTTAAATCACCAATTTTTATTTTAAGCTTATAAAAGATTAGATCATACTTAAAAAAATTGTCTGAAATATGTTATCTTCATGTATAAAAAGATTTGAACTTAGTGCAACCACTATATCATCAGAATTTCCCCGATTTGTGAGAATTTTAAATGTTAATAAAAAGATCAATTTATAATTTTCGAGAATTTTTTTTGTATAAAAATTGAACAATAATTAATCTCGGCCCTTAATCGTATTAATGGAATTTGAAGAATTTTTACAAGACATGTAAACTATTCTAAATATTTTCAATTGCTCTAGGCTATAGGAAACTTAACTTTTAATAAAGCTTTCTTTTTTTTCCCTAATATTTAACCTTTAGATTTAAGTTTTGATTCAAAGGCATCTCATAAGATCTTCAAATTTTCCTAATCTGTTAAAAATTATAATTTAAAAAAATCTTCTATAACTCAGTTATAAATATAGTATTTAAAATTTTTTAATATTGGACTGGAATCTCAAGATGAAAAATTGGAGTTCATTTTAAAGCTTATCGAAATAATTATTAAAAAATAAAGGATTAAAAGGGAGTTAATTATTGAATTATAGTTCACAAAGATCAAATTTTTAGAAATATTATAATATCGAAATATTTTGGTATAGTTTCAGATCAAATATTTCTTAAAATGTATATATTCATATAAAAATTCGATTTTATTTTATTTTACCAACATTAAAATCAGTTAGCATTTTTTTTATAATTATAAAAATTGTTAAAAAAGACCAATTTTTGTTTATTTGGTTTAAATTGCAACAATTATCTTAGAAACAATTCTATTTAATACAAAAAAGTATGATTATACCAATAAAATCAAGAGCTATGACAAGTGTCATAGAAAATCGCATTTTTCATTATTATTTTATTCGTGAATTTTTTGGTCTAGGGATTATTTGCTTTTAATAATATAAAGATCCACCGTAATATTAAGTAATACCGATAAATCAACAGGTATATGAGCTCACCTCAAATGGACATATTTTAATTACAATTTAGCCATACCTCAATCAGTGACTAAATATATAATTATTTGGTTTGATATTTCTACACCATGGTAGGTAGTTTTGAATATGAATTTATGATATTAAAAAATTAGAAAATTAAAGTTTTGTATTGATATAGAACAGTTTACTAAAATGTTTATTATTAAGAGATTTTTCGAAATTCTTGAAACTCAAAAATTAGATTTAAAAATAAACTTGGATTTTAAATTTATACTGGTAAAATTATGACCAGAGATAAATTTGGACTCATATAGAGTAGATATTATGCCTAGGAGTCAGATATTTTTAACAAGCCATGCACTTTGTTAAATTAAATCTCAGAATATCGAAAAGTTTAAGGGTAAGAATGGTATAACTAGAATATATTTATCAATCGCCTTATCACACGTATTACTTTAGTTGAATTCTCGTCATAGAAAGCGAAAATGTTGAATATTTAGTTATTCCAACCGATCTTCAAGTATGATCTTAGTTATCAACGCCGTTGAATAAAATAGAGTATCAGAATTCATCAAAATTAAAAAAATTGCGATCAGAATAAAACTTAGTTCTAGCAGCAGAAGAGCTCAAGGTATAGGAGCTCAATAATTTAAATCTAATCCTAAAGTCAGTAAGTTTAAATATCTATAATATAGTTCTTGGATAAATTTTAAGGATAATAAAAAGATCTTAAATAGATTTATCAGCAAGATTATCTTTATAATACACTTAATCATACGACCAAAGCTTTTTGAAATAAATTATTTTCAAATAAAAAGTCATGAAAATGAGCTTTTTTGTGAATCAAAAATATAAGAATATTTTAAATTTTAGTTATCGTTGCACAATGTAAATATTGAAGAATTTAGTTAGTATTATTATACTATGATTATAAAGGAGTGCAATATTCATATGATAAGAGCTCTTGTACTATCTTAACTAATATCTGCGATTATTTATAAGCTTAGCTGCATGTTTAGGTATAATTTAACTTTAGAAAAACAATTTTTTAAATATTATTCTTAGAATAATATAAATAGCCATTATTTTAGAGTATTTTATAAACTCATCATCTGGCTTAGTGTATTATTTTCGAAATAAACTTTGCGTTTAGTTAATACAGAATTTTTATCTTTTTTAATTCTTTTTTAAAAAAAATCTAGGTATTTTGCTTAAAAAAAAGATTTTTTTTAGCTGTAAGTAATTTTTCTAACGCCAAATGTAATTATAAAAAGCATTATTTACCTTTTTTAATTAAACGTCGCTCAACTTTTTGATTTTAAAAAAATTTTTCAATCCCTTAAAAACTTTTAGATAAAAAACCATAAAAATAATATAGTATATTAAAAATACACTTAAATCCCCGTAATTCAAGATTAGCGAGTATTATAAACTCCAATCGTTAAAAAATTTCTACATTTAATGATAACTGATACCAATTGGCTGGAATGAAGTAAAACAAAGTAAAATTTTATGGAATCAGTTTTAATTCCGCCTGAATTTTATGGCCATTTAAAGAAAAAATTCTTATATTGTTCTTAAGAGTTTATAGAGGCTTAATACAATTAATTCTAGGCGATTATTGTAATAATATTAAGAGATTCGAACTATCTAATTCCTCGATAGTAAAAATGAAATCCTGACTCTACCTGATTTTTCAGATGAATGTTTTCTACTTGTATTTCAGTCACAAAATACAATTATTTGTAACTTATTTATAATAAATTCAACGTAAATATGTTAAGGATGCAAAAGAATTTAAATCTGAGAATTAAAATTTATTATTATATATCTGGATTAATTTATAAAAACTTAGAGTATTTAATATATTTCATTAAAAATATAAGGACTAATCTACTTTTTATTCTAAGCTTTTTCATTTTTTATTCTATCAGCTGCACTATCTAAATGATTCAATGAAATTATTCATCATATTAAAAATATTATTTCATATAAGGAAATATCATGAAATGGTACCGAAATTCAATGTACCAACTCTCCCACTGAAAAAAATGTTGAACTTTTTTACAGATACAGGAAGCTGGAAACACAAAATACCCTGGCTTCAGATAATTTAGAACTTTCAATTGGCGTTAATGGAGACATTTATATAGTTTCAAGATCACCTTAAAAGGTCCTACTCATGAACCCTAAGATTCCGGAATCACTTCCCGTAATTTCGTAGGACTTCTTGAATTCACCAATCGCAGATAAGGGAAGAGAATTCTTGAGAATTTTCCAAAAATAATATTAATTTTTTTTTTAGCCTGTCATGACTTAACAAAATAAGTATCTCTATTGAATTTAAAAAAATTCATTAATCCAAAATGCTATGTATTACATGTCAAATCACACTCATCAGTTTGATTGATTTTTACATGATCTACTGTAAGAACCAAGAAACCTTAACAGTCTACCATAATCGATTGCTTGAAGCTCTTGTGAACTATTTTATTGGGACTATAGTATTCAGTTACGTAGCTAAGAATTCATAGAACATACAAAGATTAAAAACCATAGAAAGTTGGAAACGATTAGTTCTGTTATCTCATAATAATAATTCGACCAGAATATGTTTTTTAACACTTTAACACACCAAATATACTCTTATTGGCCGTATCATCAACATAATTTATCAATATAAACATTTATAGAGTTATAGAATAGATTATACCATCAATTTCTCGTCTGAATCAGCACCTAAAAATGTATAAATTTAACCTTCACTATTCGCGGATTTTTTTTTAAAAACCCCCGCGAATCTTATTATTCGCGAAAAATGAAAATCAATTTTGTACGCAATATACAGCAGAATTAGTAAAATTTGTTCCGGTAAAAAATTTTTGCTTAATAAAATTCGCGAAAAATAAGAAAATTAAGCTAATAATTTTAAAATCGGCTGATTAGAATCGCGAATACTAGAAAAATCGAAATTATTTGTTTCATTTTACGCGAAATTTTCAAAGGTTTTTTTTAAACTAATTTTAGTCACCTAAATCATTATATTTATATAAGACCTCAATAAAATATAAATTATCTGGTAAAGCACCTTTTACTCCTTTAATTTTAATTTTTTTTAAGTTTCTTTAAACTAATAAATAAAAAATGAAACGGAATGAATTAAATACACGAAATAATTCTTATCATTTCAAATGTTTTTTGACCCTAAAATTAAAAAATAAAAAAGTATGGTTGAATGAATAAAGCAATATTTATATATTATATTTCCTAAACCAATAAAAATCAAAATAACATATCCTAATTTATACTTTTTCTCCAGAAAAAAATTATTAAACCCAAAACTCCTGCCTTAATTTTAGAACTGTGTAAAACAAATGCTATAGATGATAATATTTTTAATAGAGATTATAATACAAAAGAGGTCATCTATTTGATTAGATAAAAAATATTATTTGTATTTCATTTATATCATAGAAAATAATTTTATTTTAATAAAGTAAATTGAAAATAAATTTGATTTTTTGAAAAAGAAGAATTTTTATATAAATTTATAAAATTTTAGCATACTGCTTTCGCTTTTTTTTTCTTTCAACATTTTATAGTATATAGTATAGATGAATTTCTCTTCTGGTTATTGAATTTATAGTCTCTACTCTAAGCTTATTATCGTCGAATTGATCAAAAATATCTAGCCTTTTTTATACGAAATTAATTCCTTATCCTATTTTTGAATGTTTATTATTTTCAGTTTATATTTCATAATATTTTTCATCATTTTAGCTTAGACAATTTTCATTGCTATTAAATAAATATTAACAAAATTCATCATCATCAGAATTTTTTTATATAAGAGCGTCGTTTATTTAATCCGATGTTAGATCTTTATAACCCAATTCTGTACCGATATTTATACAATATATTTTTAGATTTGAAATCATAGCGCGTATTTCTATTTAGATATTTTCGCATATTCATGGAATTATATTTTTCCAGACAC